>MU184412.1:0-48728 GCA_016904865.1 Pissodes strobi | reverse complement strand
TATTTATTATCCAAAATTAAAAAAATTGTTTTTCTTTTAATAGTATTAAATTATGTTTGTGAGTAATATTTTTCAAATTTAATTTTTATGCAAGTTCCCCATTATTTCCTGTAGAGGTGTTTTCATCCCCTCGCCTCTTCAAGGGTTGATTCTAGATTTTTTTCGTTATTTTGTTCAAATTCAGGGCAACCGAAAACTCTCAAGTGCAATTTTCAACAACCTGACAAAATCTGCACGGGGTTCCACTCCTTTTGGTGTGTCGGTACGGACCTGTCTACCTAGCCAGTCCACCACGAATGCATGAGTCCGCACGACAAGGCGCGAACCATAGACCAGCGCGAACTGAATGAATTCGCCGCCAGGCGAGCTCTGCACCTGTTGCTATGTAGACTTTACTACATCGGCTCTTACCTATTACCTACACGTTATTTTGTAATAAGAATATAAGAAATGTTCAGTGTAAAACTTAATATAGCTCTTTGCTGTAATAAATAACTATTAACGTGAAATTCTCAAAATCTCTCACTTCTCATTACAAACACCTTTTTTTGCATTGTCAGGGGTTTGTACAATATTTCAGCCTTTTTTATAATAGGAACTGGGTAAAATTTTACATGTAATGTATGATCAAAATTATCAGAAGTTATATTACTTTTTAAGTACCTAATAAGTTATATTACTTTTTAAACTCAATTTTACCTACAATTCAGTGGATATGACAACAGCGTATCGAATTGAGGCTGTTCGTAGCGCCATCTATATTGTTTCCAGTGAACGAGATGCCGGAGAAAAAAGCGGATGAGGTTCGCGGCAGCCAACAGCCTCATTATTCGGCTCGTTTTAAACACATTTGAGGCGCCGTCTGTTGCGTAGCTTATTGTTTGTGATAAAAGTTAAAAATACAATCGCTAACTATTTCAAAATTCCTCAAAAAAAAATAAATTTCTAGTAATTTTATTTCTTAAGATACTATAAAGCATCATCTTTGGAATATGCAGTTCAAGAGATTGACGGAACCCTTACTGTTTCTGTACTAACAAAATTGGCTTTCCAACTTTTTCCTTTTCTTTTTAGGTTAGCGTCTCGACAGCTACATCCTACGGGGAAACTTTTGTCAATGTGTCGGTTCTTCCAGAAGCGCGAATAAATACGCCTCCTAATATTGTCATCACTCCAGCTAATCAAACGATAAAACAACCAAATACTGTAGCGGTATTGGATGCGTCCTCTTCGAAGGACGACGATGGCATAATTTTATGGCATTGGGAATTACAGCAAGGGCCTTTAGGTATATCTTCTTTAAGCATTTGAAGTGTTTTTGCATAATATAAAATAAGATATTTATGTGATTTTTATTAAATTACAATGAAATATTAATATATGATTAGTACATTTCTACGAAGCTTTTCCTGCCTCTAACTAAAATTGTCAATAATACGGGAAGTTCACCCCCTTGTTTTGCCATCATTCAGATGAAATAAAGCCCTGTCTGAATGTAAATATGTATCTCCACATTCTCATTAACAGCTAGATTAAAAAAAATATTTTTTTTTATTGATAAACCCTCTGAATTCATTTTAAATTATTTCTTCTTCATGAATTGAGGCAACCAGTTCAATCAGGCTAAGCTACTCTGAATAATAAAATGACATTTATCTTAATATAGAATAAAAATACAGGCACGGACAGATGTAATTTAGTAAGGGTAAAAGGGTTAGTAGGATATTCTGCTGCTCTATAAAAAAACGTTCATTAACCTTAGAATGTTTCATGTGGGGAGCCCATTTAGACATTTTATAGCTATGAGACCAGGTTAGCATCGATGTGACAGTCAGGTAGGACATTAATGGAGAAAAAAACAGCATTCATCCTAAACAGCGATCTCAGATATGACTGTGTCATTGATTTAAATGAAGCCTGTTTTGTAGGCAACCAAACCCTTTACTGAGGCTACCAAGAAGCTCTAAAATAATGAGAGCATCTACATCTGAACGCTTGATATTAATGTGTCGACATAACCGATTTTATTTTGATTTGTGTTTTTTGTTAATAGGATATCAACCAGAGTTAAAGGATAGCCCTACGTTACAATTAAACGATTTGACCAAACCAGGAAATTACACATTTAAATTGACTGTAACTGACAGTGATAAGGCAACTAGCACCAGTACCGCTAATATTACTGTGCTAGCGGTAACGGATTATCCTCCGGAAGCTAATGCAGGTGACTATAATTAATTTATATTTTTGATTAGGGGTTACCATGTTCAATAGAGTATGTTTGACTGAGTTGCGCACCTTCCATTTGACCCTTGTAAGGTTGCGTTTGGCAAATGGGGTATATAATATGAATTAATTTAGAGTTTATTGTAATTACTATTAAAAAAAGTGTTTTAAGGACCTTCAAAATCTTTGTAAATGATTTATTACTTTACAATTTACCAAGTGTTGCTGCCTGAATTCTTAACTCCGCTTGATTGGTCTAGAAACTATAATGCTTAACCTACATTACAGTGACAGGCTCTGTTGGAAGTTCAAAATGAACGTCTACGTTATTATTTTTTTTTTACCCGGTATGTTACCGAATTAAGTGTTTTTTATTTTGTGAAACAGGTGAAGACAAAATTATCTATCTGCCACACAATAATATAACTCTAAATGGAAGCCTGAGTACGGACGACCATGCCATAACCACGTGGGAATGGACGAAGTCAGTTGACGATGCCCAAAAAACAGTTGACATGCAAAACACCAGGACCCCATACCTGCAACTGTCAAATTTACAAGAAGGTCTGTTTTGAGTTGCTTTGGAAAGCTGAGGTTTTTATTATGTATTTTTCATTAATTAGTTTGTGTTCCTGATTGTTTCCTGGTTAAAACATTCTTGCACTAATTGGTTCATTATTTTGTGATAATCTTAAGAAAATGTGAACTAAAAAAGGTACAAAACTTTCTGAACCGGGCCGGAATTATTTATATGATGAGTTTTCTTTTCGTAATAGGGAAAAGATGTAAAAAGAGCATAATTAATTTGGTACAAATATTTGGCTAACAAAGAAATATACCATATATGAATATATAAAATTATCTCTTCTATTATTTTGAAAATAGATATTACTTTGGGCTTAGAAAACAAATTAGGCAAAGAAAAATTTCTGATTATTATTTGATTTACTATCTATCAGATAGTTCATTCGAAGGTGCGAAGTATTTTCTCGAATTTCTCAGGTGGAAACCAAATTTTCTTTGAAACAATACTCAATATTCACTTTATTCATGTTAATACAAGATTATTGCTTACACACGTCAAGATACAAAAAATATAAGATGGTAACCCAAACTAACATTCTTAAAATCATGTTTAATAGTTTAATAAAGGTAAAACTTAGATATAGAAGTACTATGCCTAAAAATGTAAATATAAAAATATGTATACCTAAATGAAATAAAAAAATTGGTAGAAACAGTTAAATATCACACTAAAATTGGCATACACATATTTAAGGCAAAACTTGATTTAAAAAATTCATCTGTAGAGTAAAAGGCGCATTCTAACAATTTCTTTCTAATTTTATTTTTAAAAGTGTTAAAAGGAAGCTGTTTCACTTCTTCTGGAATTGCCCAATAACTAGGCCCACTTTGACACCTCCTCAGCCTCCAGTAGGGCACAGCTATACTCCTCTCTTGTGTCGTGCATACTCTCATGGGTATGAAAAGATAATTCATGCTTTTTGACATATACAAGGTTATCTAAAATGTACTGGGATGGGAGTGTAAGTATTTCAAGGGAGATATATGCATTTCTACAGCACTCTCTCAAATTTACAGATAGACTTGCTAATATTCTAATGGCCTTGCGCTGGAGGGCGAAAATCCTACTTGCTTTGGGAGATTGTCCCCAAGCCAGGATAGCATATGAGAGATGAGTGTGAAACAGTGAGTAATATGCTGATTTTAAGACCTTGCTGGAAACATTGTTAGGAAAAAGCAATCTGCCCAGCCTTGCACTAAGTTCATTGATATGAATTCCCCACTGAAGTTTTGAGTCTAGCGACACTCCCAGGAACTTAACACTCACCACCTCATCATTCCTTCTCGCAACGAGAACACAATATTTTGAGTTTTTGACCCATCTTAGAAAAGTCTGTTTGAGGAAAACCACCCCTTAGCTCTCTCCTGCGCCACAGCTGAGCCCTCCAGAGCATCGGAAAGATCTTTCGCTACAAAAGAGATGGTTGTGTCGTCTGCAAAAAGTGTATATTTTTCAGATATTCCCACATCTGGTAAGTCACTAATATAAATTAAGAATAATATAGGGGCCAGAACTGAACCCTGCGGTACTCCTATATTTAATACACTTTCCTCCGACACCTCACCAAATACTCTCACCACTTGTCGGCGATCCAGGATCTCAAGAGTGCAATGCTCTCTGCAGAAAAGTTGTATTTCACAAGTTTTCGGAGAAGAATTTCATGGTCGACAGAGTCGAAAGCCCTGCTTAAATCACAGAAGAGCTCAGCGTTATACTGAAGAGAGCGAAAACTGTCTTGAATGGTGGAGCCTAGATTCAAGATACCATGCACAGTGTTATGATCAGATCTGAAACCAAATTGACCCGAGAAGTAGTTCCTTGTCTCGAAAAATGGTACAATTTGCATGCAAATTGCCTTCTCGACCACTTACGAAATTATAGGTAGCAAAGATATAGGTTTGTAATTCACAGGTTCGTCGGGATTTCCTTTTTTGAAGATGGAAACAACCACTGCTTTTTTTAGGACAGAGGGAAAAGTATTTTCCCGAATACAGTGGTTAACGAGTTTTGTTAAAGGACTAATAATGAGATTCTTAATTGAATTTAATACTTTAGTATTAAAACCAAAAACATCTCTGCTATTTCTATTTTTCAAGTTATTGATGATATCACGGACTTCAATATATGTGACATCAGAAAAGTAAAATTGGTCTTCTGATGTCAATTCCTTCATTTTGTGTAGAGGTTATTTTTTCATTAATGTTACAAGCGATGTTGCTGAAAAAATTATTAAAAACTGATGGTGATATTTTATTCTTTGGTGGCTGTTTTGGCAAATGACCCCTGTGGCCGCTGATGATATCCCACATGGCCCTTGCAGGATTACTTGATGTTTGGATAATGTTATCATTGTTCTGAATTTTTGCATTGCATATTGCTATTTTATATTGTGTTTTTAATTTTTGGCAAGCATCTAGGATATCTGGATATTTGTCTACTTTTGCTATGTCTTGGTAAAAACACAACTCTCATGTAGCTCCTTTGTAAATCAACTAGGTTTGAGCATTTGATCTGAGCGAACAGTGTACTCTTTCTTAGGAAATGAGTGTATAAAACTATACTCCAAGACTTTTAATGACATGATAAACTTGATCTCTACGTTGAGATTATCTGCAGCCACAAACTCCCAGTTGCACTCAGCCACCTTGTGAAAGAAGTGATTCAAACCCTTTTGTGTGATAGGTCTGTGTATTATATTGCTGCCTGAAATTGAGTTTAACTTCTTGAAGCAGCAGAACTCAACAATTTGTCCTCTATAATCCGAAAAGCCCAATTCTGCAACCTGTGCAGAGCAAACATGCAAACCAGACTCTATAAAAATATTGTCAAGACAATTATTGTATCGCGTAGGCTCAAATATTGTCTGTTTTAAACCAAAGCAATGAATAACATCCAAGGTTTTAAGTGTGATGGGCATATCTGTACAAAATTTAACATTAAAGTCTCCAACGAGAACAATCTGATGATTCGATTTTACATTACTGAGCAACCCCTCCAGTGAGACCAAGAACGTGTCAAAGTCGCCCAATGGGCACCGGTATATAGCCATTATATTGAGATTAAGATCTTCCAGGAAATTTGAGCAGTATTCAAAGCACCTTTCAAAATACAACTTATCATCTACAGGAAACAAACTAAAATCAAAATTGTTTCTTACAAAAATTGTTCGTGCACAGTAACTAGCCAATTTGTAGCCTTGAAAACTGGTATAGAGCATCTCATCGTTGGTAAGCCAGTGTTCTGATATGCATATGACGTCGATATTTTTGTCCATCAAGTAAGCTTCAAATTCTGTGGTTTTGTTCCTAAGAGAACATACATTACCATGTATGATTTTCAATATTGTTTTTGAGTCCTGGTCAATTGGGATGATTGAGTCACCTTCCCCTGGCTCTGGATGTTCAGAAAATAGTTAATTACTGTACCTTATGACCATAGTGTTGAACATAGGTATTTTGGTCTTTGTGCGGCAGGATCAGCAAGTTTAAAAGAACTGCAATATTTTTCCTTCTTGTTTTTTATTTTATCACGGTACAATTCGAGGTTATGTGATTTTAAATATTCCAAAACATTTTCCGCTGATGTTTCTATAAATAAAATAAAATAAAGGAATCTGCTCATGTAAAACCAAAGAACAAGCAAAGGGTAACAATACAATAATAGCAATTCAAAATTCTAGTTATGCGTTAATAATCCATAAATTAATTTTTAAATTAGATGGAAAAATTATTAAATTATTTGATCATCAGTTTAATCGAATGGCAATCAAAATAGTTTTTTAAGCAAAACAGATGAGCAAGCAAAAATATAGATAGGATAACAGTGGAGTTGAAATTTAAACAGGGGATTAAATTATTGGATCATCAGATTGTTATTTGATTATCAGTTTAATTTTCAACATGTTATTGGAACATGCAAGATGAACGACAAGATGTTGCGTTTGAACCGTGCTTTACAGCAAATATTTTATCTAAAAAAGATTGTGTTACAGAAATAGATTTATTTTGATATTATGAGCGGAGCATGGGGTTGATAGAGAGTTATCTGTCGAATAGGAAATGGCGAATATTTTTAGAAACTTCAGAAGTTGAGCATGGAGTGCTTCAGGGGTCGATACTTGGGCCGTGCTGTATTTGGTTTATTTATGATTATTCCGTCCTCAATGTAATTACGTCTTAATACTGCAAAGGCGAGTAGAATGTTCAAAATACAGAAGAGTTCTTGACGGATTGCATTATCGAGCGACTTTTGTTAGGCTGCATTCTACCATCTACGTTTATTCTGCATAGCTTGTATTTGCCAGGAAAACTATCAATAATTGCTGTGAACATAACAGTTATGTAGAAGTAAATCGAATACTAATTTAAACGTTTATTAGTTTGGGTCAAATTGCTTAATAAGTTTTCCAAACATATTAAAAATCTTGAAGAAAAAGTATTTATTATTTTAGTTAAAATGTATTGATTGGTCAAAGCTTAGTATATAATAATTATTAAGTACATATACATTTTCTAGCATGAAAAAATACCTTGGACTGAATTTTTGTACCTTCAGCTATTTCATTTAGAATAAATGATGATTTGTGTAGTGTGTCTAAAAAACATCTCAGATACTGCATTCAGAGTATATATATATCAACCATGTTACCCTTTGTTGCTATTGTACAGAACACAAGCTTAAACAATTTCAGTGCTAATTATTAATTGTGCACTAAAATTTTAGGAGTGTACTCTTTTACACTAAAAGTGATGGATAGCGCAAATCAGTCTAGTTCGGCACAAGTTCACGTCTTTGTTAAACCTCCAACCAATAGGCCGCCTGTGGCCGAAGCGGGAGAAAATATCACCATCAGGTATGTGAAAGATGCTTCAATTTTGGTGTCAATGTTCTCTGATCAAACATATATTTATTACCTGTATTTATGTCGTTTTCTTGTTAAATTACTTGCTTTTTAAAATTTTTCCTCTCATGTTAATGTATTTTAATGTTACTTCGAGAAATTTAGATTTGAAGGTTCTTGATTAGATGTTGATAAAAAGATCATTGCATATAATGGAATAATCAACATAATTTTGCTATAATTTTCAAAAGTATTGTCCTGAAATCGTAAACAAATAATCAGTTTCGCTAGTGGACGTGAAATGATCATTTTTTTGCTGCGAAAAATAAATCAATGTTTTGAGAAATAGGTAGTAGAGACGTCTATTATTTACCAACAGTTTCGATTTTACACTTCGGTTTTATCTTGCAAACGTTTAAACGATTTCTTGTCTTAAGCGACCAATTTTTCTGTAAGTGGTAATTTTAGTAATTTTTAATTCCAGTTTACCACAAACTTGGGCTGTGATAGATGGGGCGAACAGTACAGATGATAACCGTATTTCCACTTACAAATGGGAACAGGTGGAAGGCCCGTCCACTGTTACCATCGAAAACGCAAATATGAGTAAAACCAACGTAACTGGTATGACTAAGGGGGTGTATACTTTCAAATTGAGTGTTACGGACGACAATAATAATGTGGCTTATGATTTGATGTATGTCATTGTGAATCAAAGTAAGTGTATAACAAATATAGATTCCTCATTTTACCAACTAATCGTTTTATTTAGTATCGAAAAATAGTTTGATAAGTCATGCACGAAACCTTCATGGAGCACAAAGTTTGGCAAAGATCTACCAATCACTCTTTAAAGTAATTGGAGTTCAAGCTCTTTCGAAGACTTTGAAACACTTAGCTTGAAGTTTCTCTAGCGAGACATCAAGTCATTAGACAGAGAGTTAGATGATTATTTTATTGATTAATGGTCTACTATTACTTTTATTTTGTTTCTAGATAAAAACCAAAAACCTACTGCCAATGCAGGTCCCGATCTGATTCTAGAACTACCCATAAATGGCGTAGTAATCAACGGTTCTGAATCCAAAGACGATTGGGAGATTGTCAAGTGGCACTGGATCAGAGATGAGAAATCTTTAGCAGTCGGCAACATTGTTGAGAATTCCGATCAATCGCCTATCCTAATTTTGGCAGATGTCTCAGTGGGGACGTATATTTTTAATTTGACAGTGTTTGACAAGCAAGGACTCGATGATACCGATACGGTGACTGTGGTGGTGAAAAATGATCCTAAACTCTTTTATTTGGTGGAATTAACCATTAACGTGAATGCGAAACTTTTGACGGAGGCTCAGTTTAATACATTGAAGGCGAAATTGGCTTTGTTGTTGAATGAGGGGTCAAAGCTTCAAGTAAGTACACATCTAATTAAACTGATTTAAAATTGTCGGTACTTTACACACTTAGGTGTGAGGATAATCCATAAGAGTAAGGAAGGTTTAGAATTTCCCTGTTATACAGCAAAGGGTAATTGTCTGGGGGTTAGTTTGGGTTATAGCCTATTACTGGATAATTCACTCACATCTTTTAATTTGTTGTAATAGCAAAACGAGCATGAAGAAGTTACAATTTATTGGATATTTTCAACACAATGCTTTCAAATTTTGAAATAGCGTAAAATGCATCCGGACGACGGCGACGTCCGACGAATTTTTCAATCGCGCTCCGAAATTTATTACCAATTGTTTTTACAGGTGAGAACTCTGGAACCCGAACCAGGTTCTGGTAAAGTCAAACTCACATTCTACCTCGAAGATGCGAATAGTCTACCCGTTGCAGCCAATACAGTCGTGCAACATCTGAGGCAAAAACTGCTGGTTGACGCGAGTTTACTGGGCTTTTCCGTGTCGAAATTACAGACTGCCATCTGCCAAAATAACTGTTCGGGCCATGGCGTTTGCAATGAAGTCACTAGGGAATGTGAGTGTGAAGTTTTTTGGATGCATGTAAGTTTTTTTTTGTGAGATTAGAGTTCAATATATATTTTTTTAATTTGAAAATGAGTGGCTTAGACATTATTTATTTACAAGACTTGGCCATTCAATTAAACAATGTTTTTAGAAAATATAACTATAGTAATGTCTCCAATATTTAGCAGCAGCAGATCCTGTTTAAATTTTAGACATAGCTATCTCTAAACATTCATTAAAACAAGTACTCACGCAATAATAACGATAACATTTTGAAACATTGCTAAGTTCATTTGCTAGATAATGCAGAGATGGGTCAACTTACTGTTTATTGTTCGAATTTGCAATTATCATTATCATATATATGTTAAGAACTCTAAAGATTCAATTTGAAATAAAAATTGAATCTTTTTGCTCTTTCAATCAATGAGCATGACTATGCATAACTATAAGCACCAATATTTCACCCCGTAGGTATTTTTCAACATACCCATTTTACTAATGTTATGTTGTTTTATGTAGGATATGTTCAACGTATACCTAAAATCGGAAGAAGATTCAGATTGTAGTTGGAGTATCCTCTACGTCGTCCTAGGTCTTATATGCGGCGTAGTTACCTTTTTGGGGTGCAGCTGGGCTCTGATATACCTCTGTTATCGATGGTGTCATCGTAGGCATGATACGAGCAAGCCTACAAATTATAAACTTATTGAGAATACGGATGATTTGCCGCCATGTAAGTAGCATGCTCTCCTTTATTGCAAATGACCGATTTTCAATCACATCCGTCGTCTATCAAACATATTCTAGCTGTTTGGCTATTTTAGCTTTGGACTGCGTTTTCTAATTTTGTCATAGCCCTGTTTACATGTAACAAAAGCGGCACAATATATTCTAGAAAGTTTCAGTCAAAGTATGTCCTCTCAACTAGTACATAGAGGATATCTCTATCCCTTTTGCTTTTATGGAGATGAACGAGGCAAATACACTCCTGCGCGTTGGTTCTACCAACGGTATTGCAGCCGAACTAATGATTCTTTTTCTATTCGGCTAGAAGATTTGGACGGTAAATGCAACTTTTACTGTTTTTATAGTGTATTGTTCTAACCTTCCATCATATGATTACTTGATGTGATATTGCAACTTGCTCTTTTTCACCTTAGCTTCGCGTATAATTCCCTATTTGAACTCCGCGTATAATGTCCGATATGAGAGCTTTTTATATTGTATATAATTTTGTAGATATTAAGGCGCTTGACGGTGTTTCTTGTGTTGCTTATCTTGAACTCTGAGATGCGTTAAATATTGTGGAACCTGTATGCAGTAACCACTCTTTTGTGGTGAGTCCGAATGCCACTTTATTTTGTTGCTGCGGAATGATTTAAGTTTTCTAAATTCTGATGTGATTTGATTATCAGCTTTTAAAAAAAAAATACTGCTAAGTGGTATAGAGAGTTCTTTGTTCCTTATGAAGAACTTTATGGATGAAAGTTGTTCAAGTGATGCCCTTCAACTTCTTATGATAAAAGTCGTCAGTACCTCAACACTCACTTGTACAGGGTGGCCAACTAAGAATGCGAGGTACTGTATCTGGGAAACTATCCATCGTAGAGACTTGCGGCAAAAAATGTAATTACTAAAACGGTCAAGAGAAAAACCTGAAAAATATTTTCAAGTTTTTAAAATGACCACTAGGGGGCGTAAATGCAATCTTGAATCTAAAAAAGTGATGTTTCTGTGAATTCCGCTATCTTAACCTAATAAAAACATTCCCCATATTTGAAGTTGAGGAAAATGTAAAACTTTTTTGTTTAATGCTTTTTGCTGTATCTCTAAAAAAAAGTGGTGGGAGGTATTCAAAGTTTTTTTTAAATAACACCCTGTATCTGCGAAACGGCTAAGCCGATTTTAACAAACTTGGGTTAGTTCAAAGGAGCTATTCTTGGGCTCCAAATGTTGTGTTATTTAAAGTTTCGTTAGTTTCACATGTCGCCGCTAGAGGGCTATTTTCGACATTCCGACAGAAATGGTTAATTTTCTCAAAAAAATTTAATGCATTTATATAATTTTTTTTCCATGAAAAAGTTGCTAAATCATGGCTAAACAAGCTCGCGAAAACCGCATCTCGATATCTAGTTCCTAACCCAAAATATAGGCAAAAAAATTATTACTTACGAAAATCCCTTGATTTTTTTTACCATATTTATCTCGAATTTTCTCTTTTATAAAAGTTGTGGCCCTGAAAAGGACCGATTTCAAAAAGGAAGGTTCTTAGTGCCCCCGCAAATGCTCGAAATGCTGACCATCACGCTCTATGCATTGCTGAAGCCTCTCATGGGTAGACAAAACCGCAGTTTCAATTTCGGCTCTCGGTATAGTTAGTATTGCAGTACGAATCCGGTCTTTCAAATCTTCTCTGGTCGTCGTCGGTTGACTCTGGAACACGATGTCCTTTAACCGCCCCCATAAATAAAAATCCAGACAAGTTAAGTCTGGTGATCCCGTAGGCCATGGAAACAGACTTCCTCTTCTAATCCACCGCTGTTGAAATACTGCATCGATATGCTCTCGCACATTACCATCTAACTGCAAAAACAAGTTTTGCCTCATTTCCAGTGGCACATCTTCCAACAACAACGGTAATTGATTGGCCAAAAATGCAAGAAAGACATTGCCATTTAGGGGTTGCTCGTAAAAATATGGCCCAATTATTTTGCCTTCCAGTACGCCACACCACACATTTAAACTCCAACGTCCTTGGTGCTGAACTTCGCGCATCCAATGCGGATTTTCTGCAGACAAATAATGCATATTGTGCAGATTGACTCTCCCATCACTATTAAAAGTGGCTTCATCAATCCAAAGAATTTGAAATAAAAATTCTCTATTTTCGCGTATCATACCTAAAAAAATCTTCCTCATTCAAAGCCTGATGTAGAACTACATGATATGGACGCATTCTAAAAGTAATTAAAAAAAAGTTTCAACAAATACCTATATTGTGATAGCCATTAGAACTCCTTCAAGATATTTTGAACCGTTGTTCGTGCTATGTTCAACTCAAGCGACAACGCTCTTATGCCAACATGAGGATTTCCGTCAATATACCCCAGTACGTAGTTGATATTTTCTTGTGTTCTTCCAATTCTTTGCCGTTGAAACGCAGGCCGAAAACTACCATTGGCTCGTAAGCTCGCCACTAATCGGGGAAAAACTGTCACATCGCAAGGACGTCGATTTGGATAACGGGCCGCGTAAACTGTTTTAGCTACTGCGGCATTTTGAAGACATTCAAAATAAACCGCAAGTATATCAACAGCTTCATCATTTGTGAAACGCATTTTGTAAACACAAAAATTGCTCAAAATAAAGCGAAACTATTGACAACTATTGGCAATTTGAGGAAGAATTATTTATATTTTCATTTGTTTTCTTTCCATGGCCTGCTTCTATTAATTATTTACCCATGAGAGGCTTCAGCAATGCATAGAGCGTGATGGTCAGCATTTCGAGCTTTTCGGACACTAAGAACATTTATTTTTTAAATCGGTCCTTTTCAGAGCCACAAGTTATAAAAGAGAAAATTCGAGATAAATATAGTAAAAAAAATTAAGGGATTTTCGTAAGTAATAATTTTTTTGTCTATATTTTGGGTTAGGAACAAGATATCGAGATGCAGTTTTCGCGAGCTTGTTTAGCCATTATTTAGCTACTTTTTCATGGGGAAAAAAATCATATCAATGTATTTAATTTTTTTGAGAATATTAACCATTTCTGTCGGAATGTCGAAAATAGCCCTCTAGCGGCGACATGTGAAACTAACGAAACTTTAAATAATACAACATTTGTAGCCCAAGAATAGCTCTTTTGAACTAACCCAAGTTGATAAAATCGGCTTAGCAGTTTCGCAGATACAGGGTGTTATTTAAAAAAAACTTTGAATATCCCCCACCACTTTTTTTAGAGATACAGCAAAAAGCATTAAACAAAACAGTTTTACATTATTCTCAACTTCAAATATGTGGAATTTTTTTTTAGGTTAATATAGCGGAATTCACAGAAACATCACTTTTTTAGATTCAAGATTGCAGTTCATTTTAGAAACTTTAAGATATTTTCCAGGTTTTTCTCTTGACCGTTTTAGTAATTACATTTTTTGCTGCAAGTCTCTATGATGGATACAGTACCTCGCATTCTTAGTTGGCCGTACAATGCCACGTTATTAGCCTAAAAATTACTTTAAAAAAATTGTTGATTAAGGGAATTTTTAGTTTCAAAATTGTATTTTTTCTTCAATTTTTCATAAAGGCGAGTATTATGATTCAATGTCATTGCTTATCCAGTCACGTCAACTGGACCTTAAGGAAAAAACATCATATTCCATTGCGAATTTTTAACAGCACATTTGAAACTCTTATTCCTTGGCTTCTCAACAATATGATGATCTTTAGTAAAAACATTTCTTCAATACCTGCTTGATTAGATATTTTTTATAATTTCAATTTATTGTTTATGGTTTCAGTTTCTTGGCTTTACAGCAATATAATGAACTGATGAAAACATCCTGATATGTCCGTGGTGTTCGGTCCCTGATTATAATCTGACTACTTTAGTAAAAACATTTCTGCAATACCTGATTGTTTTTTTATAATTCCAATTTATTGTTTCGGATTTCAGTTTCTTCTAGGAAAGGAAATCTGTCCGATAGCGATACCGATTCAGATGTAGTTTTCGAAACTCGCTCGAAACCACCCAGATTTTCGGATTCCAGAAATGGCCACAAGCCGAGTAGAAACGGTTTTGGTAAACCAGGCAGCAGAAGAGTAAAAACCTAAATATTGAAACCAAAATATACAACATTGTGATACCAAATTTCTAGACGATCGAGGTGCACTTGAGATTTATTTAGTTTATATTGCACCGAATTAAATAAGTCTTGACTTCACCACATTACAGCAGAAATATAAAGAAATTTGGAGATTTCTATGATTCGTTTGCAGTTAGCACTTGATCACAACAAGGCCAATTTCATGTAACAGTTGTAAAACAAGGGAATTATAGCAATACTCAAATCTGAAAGAGCTTTGGGGGAAACATTTCCGTCTATTCATAGATTTGGTCTTTATATACGTCCAGGCAACATCTCATTTTGGAAATTTTGTCAGCTGGTGTGTTGCACAAAATGTTTAGATTATGATTACTTTGTATCAGTAAAATTTTTCGACGGAATCAGGATTACCTTAATGTGAAAAGTTCAATCGATTTCAATTAATATGTTTTGAATCACATTTATTACAATGGGATGTTAAATAAATCAAAGAGGGGACATCAATCTATTCTTATACATAATCGTTGATTTAACTATAATGGCTCGGTTGAAATGTCACAAAATGCCTTAGTCCTGGTGTCTTTTTTCCATTTGACTTGGTAGATGATTTAAATCAGGGAGGGGGTACTTGAAATCCCAAAGGTTTCCAATAATGTACAAAGTGTCCAATTAATGTGCCAGATCTTATTATAGGAGCTATGAAAAAGTTTTATATTTTAAATGGGACGCATTTTAAGTGAAAATTTCCGTTTGTTTTTTTACTTTGAAGAACTGTAAAATCTAAGAGGTTTGGCATTTTCTTGAATTAGTATTTAATAGTTTTCGACGAACCCTGTATAATTGAATGTAATTTTCAGTATGGCTTTAAAAATTATATAACTTTTACTCGAAACAGTTTTTAATAATTCCTATAATAGGGGAGATATATTGTCACACCAATTCGTTATCCTTGCTGTTTTCTGTATGGTTCAGAGACCAAAAAGTTCTTAAATAAAGTTATAACAATAAAATATTAATTGCTGCGGTAATTAAAAGGAAAAATTGTAGAACAATTGACAAATATGTGTAAACGGTAGGCATTTTGTGACGCCATAACATATTTTGGGCCCGCTTGATGACGGTCATTATCCTCACCGTTTTAGCTAAATTAACGCAAAAATTTCGCTGCATCAAACCAGATGAATTACAAAATACCCAAATCGCGAGGGTTTATATTATTGTTCCATTTGGTCGATTTCGAAAGAAATGGGGTGTTCTTAACTAACACACATTCGCGCTTATTGATGTTTCCCCATTGATCATAAGGTCGATTGAGGATTTTGGTCTCAACCTGCTTACTGATTACCGAGAAGAGAGTGATAGTGCAACATTTTCACGTTAGGGCGTTAACCGTCTTTTCACAGCCATTTTTATTGTGCATTGTCAAAATGGCTTTCATTCCTTTGCATTTAGCCAATTGCCGTGGTATTTTTTTAAGTAGATATTTGTTTGTATTTAGTAGTAAATATACATTGTAGAAGCTTAGTGGGTACATATGCCGCACTTTCATACAATAATCTTTAAAACAAGTAAGATGCCAAAATCGTAAACACGTCAAATTTTACAATAATTATTCTTCATTGAATTCATTCATTCTAAACATTGGAGTTTTAAAATCGTTTTAATTTTCCTACGCGTACCAAAAAAGTATTTTTGTGCCACTTACGAACACTTTGTATATTGTGTCTGTTACGCCTTTTTAAATACGCGATTGCGAATATTATATAAGGGTTAGATTAGCCGTTGTCTGTACAGGGTGCTTTTTATTTGTTTACCAGCTGTTCTAGTCACAGTGTAGGGGACTGTAAACATTCCGTGTAATTTATTGACTGTAGCTATTTATTTTTAGAGGTCGTTGCACATTTGCTGTTAACTGGAATGCCATTTAATTAAAATGATTAATTATTTTTTAATAATAATCGACGATCTGAAAAGAATATTGTTCAGTTATTAGGATTGTCAGATGGTCTGGTCCGTTAGTAGCAAATGAGTTACTCTCTGTATATCGAGTGATCTAATACTTATCAGAAAAAATTGAACATCAGTATTTTCTTAATTTCACCGTTTATTACTCAGGAATCGGAAATAATTCCCAATCAAATGTAATACACATTTTACATATGTTTATCTAGTTATTTTGTTCTCAATTCTCTTGGCATATACAAAAAAAATAAGAGTAATCTAAAAGTATTTTGTTTAAGAAATATTTATTTCTCTACTGCTCTTAGGGAACAAGTAGACCTGATAATAAAGGATTTGGAAGCCTAATGATGTTTTTCTGTTTATAAGATTATCGTGGTATCCTAATTACCTGAATGTCTTTAACTTGAACTTTATTGTACTAAAATGTATTAGATCACTTTGAAGTTTTTCTAAGAATAGCATTCCAAAGTAACAGTTTGGATTTTCCTATATTATTTTGTGATTTTTACCACTTTTAAGTTGAATTGATTGCAGTATTTACACTTGTTTTGGATTTAATCCACTTTTTATTTTTGCTTTATTGTCTGTATTTATAACTACTATATTATGTATAACGTGTACTTATATTCTTTATATATATCTTTTGTCGAATAAAAGTAATATGAATCAGTATAATTTTTTTTAGAATCATTCACATTGAATTAATATAAAAATTATTCTTTCAGACATTTGTCAAAGAACCAATTGCCCTTAGCTTTAATAAAATTAGAGGAGATGATATCTCCTTTAAAAGGTGAAACATTTGATTTCAAATGTGCATGTGCAACTCTTCTTTTGATGGAACTTTCGATTTTTTACTAACTGCTTCACGTTTTAAACAAAAATTAGTGGTACTGAATTTGTGTCTACCTTTTTTAAAATCTCAATAACGTTTAGAGATATGTCACCAGTGGGTCTGCTTTTGTGAGAAACCTGCCAGTCAATAGCAATTATTTATGCGCAACATTCTGGGCTTATCAACGACCATCACCATTTAAATTCCTATTCGCAAACCAGGTTAAATAGTTTCTTTATTATTTCTTTTTGTTCTCTGTATAAAATACAAAAGAACTTTTCGCATGTCCTGGCGACTCCGGCGTTATACTATCGTTTGAAATGGATCACGATCCACAGGAATAATGACTCTTTAAAATTCTTTTGTATTACTTGTAATTCCACGTCCACCCTAATTGTTTGGACCAAGTTTCTGATGTCATAAAATTGGAGCGCTATAAAATTTTATGATCTCCAATATGTCAGTATAATTGTAACGAAGAAGGAAATAGAACAAAGACCTATGAACTTGCTCCGAGAGTTACAAGTAAAAGATAGAATAGAGAAAATAGAAGAAATAGGTTGGTGAAACGATGAAGCTTCGGAAGCTGAAAAAGGTTTTCTTCATTGCTTGATAAATTCAAAATGACGAACTTATTAAAGAAATTTCCAATCTTTAAACAAAAGAAAAATTGCTCTTGTTGCTAGTAAAACCTTTGGAACAGTACCTTATAAGCATCTCGAGCTTGCTCACAAGTTAAATGAATTAAATACATACTTTAAATAAGAACCTAATTAGCAACACTAATACAATTGAGGGCAATCTTGCATTTCAGCTAGATATTAACTCTTCAAGGAAAGATGTTGAAGAATTTACTGTTTTGAATAGACATGCTTGGTTCCTTAAGAGTTTTGGAAGCTGAAAAAGAGAAATTTGTTTTTGAACTTGGTCTAGTGTTGTGAGAATTCGAATTAAAATTTACGTCGCATCCGAGTATCGAAATCCTCGAATGCATCGGAGTATTCGGAAATCATTCGAATCATTTAATTCGAATGATTTTATTCCAAACAAATACGAAACTCACCCGATAGACAAATAATGATATCAAAATAATAGCAAATCTAAATTAATTCGAATTTTTGAGAATTTTGGTTTCGCGAAACAAACAAGAAACAAGGGATAAGCAAATTAATTAGAACTATTAGCGAATATGAATTAATTTGTATGATGTTTATGTTGAGTACTTTGATTTTCGATTCCTAATAGGTTAGATATGGAAATAGAGATTTAGCCAGTTAATTAAGGCTGATGTTGAGATTGACAATGAATTTATTGGAGATTGAGTAGTTAAATTTCAGGTGGTTTTGATATACAAAAAGTCTGCAACATATAGGAAATTTATTTATTATAAGTTTTTCAGAAAATTTTATTCTTGATAAAAGTTGACGCTTGAAAAAAAAAAACTAATTTTGACAATGCTAAATTAAAGATAAGTTATACAGGGTACATCAAAAATACAAAATTGAGGTTAAACAACATAAATTTTGGAATACATATTGGAAAACCTTTTGCAGTTCCTATATAAGGTCAAACTTAAAGTCAAATACCACTTTTTCCAAAAGTGCAAAGTTTTTTCGGCATTTTTTCAATAATTGGTATTTGACTTATATTTTTGCCTTAATACCTAGGAACTTCCGATATTCCAAATTTTTTTTAACCTTAAGTTCTGTATTTTTTAAGTACTCTGTACAACTTATCCTTTAGCCATCTCAAAGTTAGTTTTTTTTTTCAAGCATAAGATTTTCTGAAAAACCACTAATAAAGATGTTTCGCATATGTTGCATACTTTTTTGTACACACTATATATATGTCAATGTACATTGGCGTTACGAAACGAACTGTCTGAAGGTATTAGAAATACATTAAACACTAATGAGTGCATTTTATTTTTATTAAATAAAACATTGAACAAAATAAATAATTATCTATTTTTTTGGTTTAAAAACTTGGAACAAAACTTAAATTGCTCTTTATAAAACTGAACAAAATAAATAATATATACCTACTTTGTATATTCATTGGTTCAAAAACTTTCAAAATAGGTGAAAATTTAAATGGTTTAGGCGATAATCTATTTCTTCTTCGATTGAGCATTAATCCGAATATTATTTTCCATATCTCACACCCTTCCGCTCTCCTTCCTTTCATGATACGCCATCGAAAGGGAACGGAAAAGAAATAATAAAGCCCGAGTATTAATTCGAATGAATTAATCCGAGTATTACTTTCATTGAATTCGAATGACTCGAGTATCACAATCATCCGAGTATTTACAACACTAACTTGGTTTGTCAAAGGACAAACAGCAGGAACTCTGGCTGAATAACAAATCGACAAGAGACGTATCCAGCTTTCTTAATGTGATGTATTCTTGAACTCAAGAGAACGGTCACTTCTCATGAAAATCAAGAGAACGTGCTTCTCTTGGTTAAAAGCAATAGAAAGCCTTTCATATTGAGAGAACAAATACGCCATAGTGCATTGCGCAATTAAATTCCGCATTTTATTTTTAATTTTAAATTATTTTCAGGCCTAACATAACTTGTATTTTGTTCTTATCGTTTATTTGGGGTTTTCGTATTATTTTATTTAATATTACCAGTTATCACAATATGGATATGGAAGAAGCATTGATCATCCAGCAGGTTATTAATAATTTGGTAGAGGCTGAAGAGAAATTCATTCGACCCTCACGAAAATGTTTAATTAAAGAGAACCCGCTTTCTTTTTCGGATGAAACGTTCGTCAAAAATATTCGTTTAACTAAAGAGTTAACAAATCAGTTAATAGAGCAGCTAACTCCCTATTTAACTTCTCCTTCAAGACAATCAGCCCTGAGTATTAAGACAAAGGTATTTTTACACTTTACACCCCAAAAGTGATTCTCATATTTTGCTACTGTTTCTTAGATTTTAGTTTTTTTACACTTTGTTGGGCATGGCACCTACCAAGAATGTGTCGGAAATAGTTATTTGTGTATTTAGAGCGCAAAGTAACGGATTGCCGCTTGAGAAAGAATATTACTGCGCGACGCGTAGCGGAGCGCAGTAATCTTTCGAAAACGGCAATCTTACTTTGCGCTCGAAAAACACACAGAACTTTTTCTACAGCCGCATTTTTTAAAATTAAATGCACATTTTTCTCTATACTTATTCTGAAATTTGCGAATGACTGTCAGTTTTGACATATTATGTTCGGGCTTCGGGCATATTTAGAACAGGATTGCCAGCAACAAACTGTAACAAACGCACGACTGTCATTTATTTATCTTCGGTTTCCATGACCATTCAGCACACTAGACGGAAAAAGCGAGAATTTCCTTTTCCATGTTCGCGCTAGAGCGCAAAATAAGGATCCACGGCATTAGTTGATTTTGCGATTTCATTTGAATTTAGTATTTAGTTATTTTGCGCGCGGCTGTAGAAAATAGTATATTATTTTATATGGAGGAAAAGTGATACTTTTCATGGCGCGCTCGTGTTTAACAGCCGAACGGAGTGAGGCTGGTAATAGAGAGCAAGCCATGAAAAGTAACTTTTCCTCCAAATAAAATATGCTGTTTTTTCTTCAAATGTCGACAAATTAATGCAAAAACGTGGCTTTTTAATAGTAATAATAATAATTATTATTAAAGATAAGTGGATTCGCAAGGCGGCTTAGACCGGTGCGGTGTCGGTGAATAGGCTCAGTTTGTTGCTATAATAATGTCATATAAAGCTGTCAGTGGACACTGTCAACAATAATTATTTTTTTAAAATTGCGTTTTCGATTGCGTTTTAATTCCGTATTGATAAGCAGTTATTGAGTAAGTTCGATTAAATAATAACCAATTTGTTCCTAAATTAGTGATTTTTAGAAATGCAGTCACAAATTGAGTGATAAATACAAATTTTAGTTTAATAACTCTTGAGTTGTTGACGCTTATTTTGATGTTTGTTTGTATTGTATCTATGTTGACATGACAACACTTTTACCTCCGCCGGCGGAAAAGTGAAAAGTAAAGCTCCGGCGGAGGAAAAGCGAAACTTCATTGCCGCCTACACAGTCGAGTAATGATGGATTTACTGACGTTTGAAGAAAAAAATATTTTTACAGCCATCAGCCAAGCGAGTGTGAGTCGCTGCATTCATGAGGTGGTGAATGCATTGAATAATAATACAATTGTGACACAACATATAAAATTTCCGGCAAATATTGATGAGTTGCAATAGTTAAGAACAAGGAATATTTTACTTATTTCAATAATAAAAAAATTAAAAAAAACTTTTTTTTTAAATTAAATAGAAAATGTCACTTTCAGGCGCTTGTAAAGCGCCCGCTTCTTAAAAATGGATGTTTTTTCATGAACTCCACTAGTAGGTCTTTCTGAGTTTTATTTATTGGCAATGATCGTTTTTTTTTAGTGTTTCCTCGGTGGCTTGATCCATATTGAAAAAATGTATTAAAAAAAAGAAAATTTTGCAATTAAACCGATAAAATAACAAAATGCAAATTATAAAGCTCAAACAGTTAGGTTTACAGATACAGACATAGGTTTGTAGGTTGTTAATATATAACAAAAATGTTAAAAAGGTCTAGTAAAATAGTTCCAATATACCACTTAAGTTTGGCAACATCACTATTCAAAAATATGAGAATGCATTCGTTCAAGAATACCGATTAAAGCGACCGAGAGAAACCGATCGGTGGTGGGATACTTTCCATCACATAGTGGAACTTTCACATCTCACAACTTGGAGAATAGGGGTCCAGAGCGCGTCAACTCTATTGGCAACCGGCCAAGGCTTCTTGTCCTGAAGCACGTACATCTAAAGTTCGGAGATGAGTGCAACGTGTAATGTTTTCTGACGCGTGGATGTACGAGTTTAGAACTAGCTAAACTTCTTCAGGTGCCAAGCCCAAAAACGTTAATTTTGAGGCTCAAAATTAACGTTTTTGGGCAAAAAATCAAACTAATTGTACTTACCAAGGTACTTTCACGAACATCTCACTAACGTAAACTAGGGTATTAATAGCTGCAGAAACAAACAACTGCCATATGTCCACAATAAATCAAATCCAGAGTTAAGGATTAAAATGCCGGGTGCACTTTTTGATTGTAGTGGTTACATTTTTTAAATCAGGTTTAGGCCTACCTACCCTTAGATCATAAATTAGTTTTTTGTTAAAAGTTTAACGTCGAAAATCCCGTATTAATTAAAACACATATTTCGCAATTACATGCCGATTATATTTCAATTCTTTCGCTATCGCCGACAGCCGTACTCGACGCGCACTCCTCCATCACGAAACAATTCAAACAAACTGCTTATTGTTTTTGTTTATCCACTCTCAGCCGACTGCGTATATGCGAGAAAATCTCCGACATAAACAGCCAATCAGCGTTCGACATATCTTGTGCGGTCAATAACCCCTATGTGCTCGAATTAGCCAATGTATTTGCAGAAATCCAAGTTGAGTACGCGGAAGACTGGAAGCATGAACAGAGATAGAACCACTTCATCCTAAGTACAAAGAAGACGGAGAGAATCTGACGTAGCGTGAACGACGGAGTTTGCATATCATTGTGAGGTACGGCAGTACCAGGCACAGCCTACTCTAAAGTTCAGGTAACTGTTGTACAGGAGGTGTTGGGTGAGACAAGACGTTGCCTGTACTACATCAGAGGGCTTCAGAGTTGCGCGCGCATTACATTGTTGAACAGTGGCTATTACACTTCGCGCATGACTCTCGGCTCGCTACGGAGGCGCAACCAACAGAAACTAACCCAAGGCATGCCAAAATAAGAAAAAACTATCCACATATTAAAGATAAAAATTCTAGCCACTGTAATCGATCTCGCCGTATGGCAGACTCAGCACCCAACTGCTGATCTACGGACCAGTTGACGGCAATTACCGTCAACTGGTCCGTAGCTCAGCAGTTGGGTGCTGAGCAGTGTTACCACATTTGGTAGATTTTTCTTAGTAGATTTTGGTTGATATTAACATAAACAAATTTAAATCCATAATTTGTGGAAAAAGTATGATTAACAATAGTTATTGTTAATGGTATTTTTGTTAATTAACAATAATTGTAAAAATATCTGAAATTGGAATATAAATAAACAGGTAAAAGCAGAAAACAAACCCTATTTACTTTTATTTCAATGGTGTCAGGTGTGTAAGATGGTATTTTTATTGCTTACTCGATTACTCCGTTCGCCTGCTTTCTTTTCGGTAATTCCCCTAAACTTTTGCGGAATTCGCCTCTGTATTTCCCCGACAATCGACGATTTATTTCATTTATTTTATTTGCTGCGGTTCAGTATTCAGAGTTTATGAATAATAGTCGCTGCGATACATATTAGTTATTATTTAGCGTGAATATGAAGCGTAATTATAAACCATTTTATCATGTAGAATAGGAAAAAAATCCATTATTTTCCACTTCGCTTTGTAAAGCGCAGGATGGTTAAGTGCTCATTGCAAAGCCTGTAATGTTAAGATTTTATCTTTTATCCCGAATCATGATAAAAGTTATTCTTTGTATCGAATGGCTTCTTTGAAAGAACATAATCCTTCCGAGAAGCGTAAACAAAATGTTATTGGATTTACTGGAAGTTCTAAGGTTTGTGTTTCTATAATTTTCCAATCAAAATAGTAGGAAGTCACAATCATAATACACTCTAATATTTTATATATACTTTTTAGATTGATAAATTATTCAAAAACGTCTCAGTTTCAGATGAAATTAAAAGAGTTTCTGTGCACAAGCACAGTGCTTGTGGTGATGGATCATCTAAGTAATGTCATCAACTCAGAAATTGAAAAAATATCCTGTGCGCAGGTGTGCACCTTTTTTTGACAGTTGACGATAAAGCCCTGTTTATCTGTTAACTGTCAAAAAAAGTGTGCACTTAGTGCAAAGAAATGAAATTCGGCATAAGTTGTACGTTGTAAACACTTTTCTTCCCTTTTGTTATTTTATTTTATATATATGGAATCAGTAGATTTCTGGTATTTTCTTAAATGGTTTTAGTAGATTCAGGCAAACGTTAGTGTTAGTAGATTTGCCAAAAAAAATGTGGTAACGCTGAATTCGCTAGACTCTTCTCTTGTAATGCGCGCAAAACTCTGAAGCCCTTTGATGTGGTACGGGAAACGTCTACTTTGGGTGAAAGCGGCGGTCCAGACATGAACCCATAGATATATGCATGAACCCGAGAACAACCCACTCTCGGCATGACCGCATGAACCTGGACCCTCGGAACTAGACCATGATACAAAGAATTTTTTCTTTGTATCATGGAACTAGACGAGGGTGCCGCACGAACCATGACCACAGCTTAGTATTACTAAGCTATACCCGAGCAAACACGCAAACATTTATTCACTGGAACATTTTCAAAAAACACTTAACATAAACTCTAACGCGGAGCTGGACAACCAAGTTGTAGGCTTCACCGGAGTTACAAATAGCAATAAACACAGCCAAGAAAACAGTACACACAAGACAAAACAACCCATATACACTACCAGAAAACATAAAACAAAACATAAGACTAAGAAACAGACTGAAAAGACGAGCTAAACTAACAGGCAACGCAGAACTCAACAGACAAGGAAACAGACTAACAAACACAATAAAAACAGACATAAAAAACCACAAAAACAACAAATGGAAGGAATACCTAACAACACTAAACATACAAAACAACTCTCTATGGAGAATCGCTAAAACTATGCAGCATAAAAGATGATATATCCGGCGATCCACGGCTTGAGGGGTTGGGCGTACTCTAGCGAAGCGATGGCCGAGGCCTTCGCAGATTCGCTGGAGTCTCAATTCACCTTGGGAGATGGAGCGCAAGATATTGAACACGAAGCGGCCATAGAGAGATCTTACAGAGCAATCGTGGCCGAAATTAACGAACACCTAAAAGACGAAACACAACAAACAAAGACCGACGAAGTTGCGCAACTAAACCCAAGAAAAGCTCCAGGACTAGACAACATACAAAACAAAACACTCAAAAACCTACCAGACGTAGCAATACGAAAACTAACATACATAATAAACAAAACACTACAACTGAAACACCAGCATCCTGGAAAAAAGCAAAAATCATCCTCATCCCAAAATCAAACAAGAATCTAACATTCCCACAATACTGGCGACCTATTAGCTTGCTCTCTACCTTGAGCAAGCTAACAGAAAGCATCATACTAAACATATTAAACACTCACATAACAGAACACAATCTAATCCCAAATGAACAATTTGGGTTTAGAAAAAACCACGGCGCGGAGCTCCAGGTTGCCAGGCTGGTTGAGGATGCGACTAGAGGACTGCAAAGGCGGGCATCAACCGCAGTTGTAGCCCTCGACATCGAAAAAGCCGTCGACAAAGTGTGGCACAAACTATACACACAACATAACCTGCCACTACCCATAACACAACTAATTGCTTCTATCTTAAAACAAAGAACATTCGTCACCCAAATAAACTCTGAACTATCAACCACAAGACATATGGAAGCGGGAGTCCCCCAGGGCTCCCCGCTATCCCCAACACTATACTCGCTATTCACAGCGGATGTACCCGGACACCCACACGTACAACTCTCAATATATGCAGATGACATCTGCATATATTCGACACTCAAAAACACAGCAAGACTCAAAATACATGTACAACAACAACTAAATTCCATAGGCGACTGGGCAGAAACTTGGAACATCAAAATTAATAACGATAAAACATAGTCAATGCACATTAGCAATAAACGTGGATTACCTGCAAATTTAAACCTAGGAAACACTGAGATAAGGTGGAACAAAACTCTCAAATATCTAGGGATAACCCTAGACAGGAAACTTTCATTTGATCAACACATTTAAAACAAAATTAACATAGGCATTGCAGCCTTCTATCCTTTAATTAACAGAAATAATTCAATGTCAATCAAAAACAAATTACTACTCTACAACCAAGTTATCAAGCCCAAAGTCCTCTACGGAGCTATTGATGAATACATACACACAAGAAAAAACTACAAGTTTTCCAAAACAAAACACTAAGACAAATCACAAATGCACCATGGTACATTCGCAACACTAACATACACGCCGACCTAAAAGTCGAAACAATTCACGAACACCTAACAACCAAACATGTTAGATTCTTGGAACAAGTACACAATCACACAAAGCCATCACACATCAAACATCACTTTTTGACGGGGAAGACCGGCCAAGAAGAGCAAGGCTCAAAAGCCTACGAGAACCACCGTAAGAGGGCCACAATAAACACATAAAAACTATATAAAAATCATAAAAATAAGAAACCACCAAAAATAATACTAACACTTACTACCTGTAACTAAATACTACAGAAAAGCCCCAAAAATAACTAACCTACTAACACACACTCCAAAACATCATATCACAAACACAACATCCTGCCTAGAATCATCACGAACAACAGGAGGCCAACACGCCAATGAAGGATGATGTAAGAGTAACAAGAGTCACTAGCATCAATGGAAAGACGCCACTAAAACTCACCGGATCCTGGCCAATCGGGTGATAGGTCCGCCCACCCGACGTCACACTTCGACTTTAGAGGTTAGCGGTAAAAACAACGTTTTTGTTTACATTTGGTCAAGATGTGTAATTTTAACGATTTCTTTGTGAATTTGCATTATTTATGAATAATTTTAGATAGTTACTTTCTAGAGACATATTTATTTAGTATATTTAAGTATTCTCCAAGAAATATGACTCAAGGAAATACTACTATGTCGAGAATAATTTAAGACTGTTTTGGTAAGTTCATTTCAATGTATAGATTATAGATTTGTTTTCAGATTTAATGCTATTAAAGTAATATTTCAAAATAATTTCAACTACTTACTTAAAAGTTTGTTCGAGTTAATTTATAGTAGGTAATAAGTATACTAATAGTACTGTTTTTTTCTGATTTGCAGGTACAAAGTGGATATAATCTCATAGTCTTTAGTGCTTGAAGTGATACATAAAGATGGATATCTTGAAAAAATATGTCTTAGGCATACCTAGATCCATATAATATCAAACGAAGACTGTTCTGACAGAATTTCCACTCAGATTGTAATGTATTTAGACCATACAAAGAGACAGTCTCATACAAAAAGGGCATATAAGTACAATGGAGGAAATGAAAATAGGTATCGAAGCTTATAATCAGTCTGCTTGTGAAGAAAGCAGCTGTAGTTATTGACATCTTACATTTTAGTATCTATATATACTTGGAAAGGTAACTAATATTATAATTTATATTTATACATAATCAGAAAATATTTTTGTTACACCTATGTGCTTTGACGAGTTAATTTTTGTATGTATTCTTAAGTAGAATGTATGTATACAGTATTAATTTATTTCAGGATATGCACTTACAGAAATGATATAACCCATAGCAGCACAAATAAATTTTACAAGTGGAAAAAAAAATTGGAAATTCCTGATTTTCACAGAGACGAGGAGGAGTAAAATGTCCCTCCAGAAAGAAGCATTCTTTTGCAAGATCTGAGATAAGTAACTTACATGAAGAGAAATTATTTTTATACAGGTGTACTTTCTTTAATATTGTTAAGAAACTATTTATTTTTGTAAGACTTGATACTTGATTTTTTCATATTGTTATGTAATAAAAGATCTATTGTGATTAAATATTGTAAATTATTTTCTTTATTATTTTGATATCAAATTATTATGCACTATAATAAGCATTTGCCCGTGACATTTCTTTAATGAATGGAATGATAATCTAGAGAATATTATTGTTTCACTCATATTTTACATGGCACACAGGTCTGGCATAAAATATACCTACCTAGGTAAATTATTAGGGAAAAAATACACTAGATATTTTGAAAATCCAATTTAATTTAAGAAATTGGCAGTTTCGATTACAGCTCGTAAGAAGAAACTGCAAGAAACTTACGAGTGATATTATATCAAATTATCACATTTTTTAAAATAAGAAAAGTACAATATTTACTTAAAAACTATAAATGTAACTAATTATAAGTATCTCTACAGTATTACCATTTAGAATCTATACACAATTAATATGTTAAAACTGCATACATGTAAGTGGTTGCTTTGTTTACTTGCTCCATTATTGTACCAAATTGTTTCATGCACCTTAAAATAAATATAAAATGTAATTTTATAAAAAACATACAATAACTTATTATAAGAAACATTATAATAAAATTCACCTTTTGAAGACTTTACCTGAAATTCTCCAAATCCTACCTGTTTTACCTCAGTTCTGTTAATTGTTTCTGCAATGTTGTGTGCTCCTCCTCGTCTCTGTGAAAAACAGGTATTTCAAATGTTTTTTTCCCACTTGTAAAATTTATTTGTGCTGCTGTGGATGGTTCTATGGGTTATATTATCTCTGTAAGTGTATATCCTGAAATAAATTAATACTGTATAAAATACAATAAATACATTCTACTTAATAAGAATACATACAAAAATTAACTCGTCAGAGCACATAGGTGTAACAAAAATATTTTCTGATTATGTATACGTATTAAATTACAATGTTAGTTACCTTTCCAAGTATATATAGATACTAAAATGTAAGATGTCAATGACTGCAGCTGCTTTCCTTACAAACATACTGATTATAAGCTTTGATACTTGTTTTCATTTCCTCCATTGTACCTATATGCCCTCTTTGTATGAGACCATCTCTTTGTATGGTCTAAATACGTTACAATCTGGGTGGAAACTCTGTCAGAACAGTCTTCGTTTGATATTATATGGATCTAGGTATGACCAAGACATATTTTTTCAAGATATCCATCTTTATCTCTCGCCTCAAGCACTAAAGAATATAAGATTATATCCACTTTGTACCTGCAAATCAGAAAAAAAAGTACTATTAGTAGACTTAAAAGTATTAAATCTAAAAACAAATCTATAATCTATACATTAGAAATGAAATGAACTTACCAAAACAGTCTTAAATTATTCTCGATGTAATAGTATTTCCTTGAGTCCTATTTCTCGGAGAATACTTGAACACACTAAATAAATATGTCTAGAAAGTAACTAGACTAAAAATATTCATAAATAATGCAAATTCAGGGAGAAATCGTTGAAATTAAACACCTTACACGTCTTGACAAAATGTAAACATCGTTGTTTTTTTACCGCTAACCTCTAAAAGTTAAACTGTCAGGTCGCGTGGGCGGACCCATCACCCGATTGGCCAGGATCCGGTGAGTTTTAGTGGCGTCTATCAATGGAAGATGGTGAAGTTTTAGTGGGTATACCCAGAGAGGAGAGTCCCACACTACCCTCAACCGAGGGTGTGCACAAGAGAGCATTTTTACACCTCAACAAAAAAAAAAGCTATACCATGACTAAGGAAAGCTAGAGCCATCCTTAACCATGACCACCCATTGACAATAGTAAGATATCGAGGTGATCACCGAATATAAACTAGGACTTATTTTTTTAAAGTATGCCATGGCCGATTGCGACATTGGAGGCTAGATCACAAAATTGAAATATATTATACTGAAACCTGCTTCACACTAAGATTAAGATTTCGTTTTCATAATTATTACTTTTATTTATTATTATAGTGTGTCGTGTGATTGGTGAGACAAAATAGTATTAACTTGGGGAGCGTTATTTCTAGAATTTTCAGGGAAGCAACGCTTCGTTTGCTTCCATGGACCGCACGCCGGCGTCGTTGCCCCCGAGTGTAGGATATACTTTTTGCGGTGTCCTGTATGAAACTTCAATTGGGCCCTGTTATGCAAAAAGCTACCAACACTCATTATATGGAAAAATAAGATAATCGGAGATTCTGGTCAATAATTTATACTTCTTTATTCTGCAAAAACCTGCCACCCAATGTCGACTCTAGACCTTGAAAATGTTCATGCGAAAAAATCAGTGAATCAAAATATGTACTCTTCAGTTTAGCTTAAAACTTCCAACCCACTTGGTTAACTCACTAGATTATAGAATTTAAATTCCGCGGCATGCATTAGCCATCCAAGTGGGATGGTAGCTATGCAAAACGGGGACATTCTAAATCAGCATTCCTTGACCTGTATGGGTAAATATCCATTTTTATTGTACCAAAAATTATTGATAAGTGAGTGATAAGCATGTTTCACGGGCGAACATTAAGAATAATGTCTAATTATGGAAAACCTGGAACTATATTAAAAATCCAAAGTACATAATATTTATATTCAGTATAGGTATTTTTAAACTAGATTTACCTACGATCATTTTGTATATTTTACAATAGTTCCTAGGATATTATTTATATAAAGTTTAATTTAGTCTAATCCTTATGGTAGAGATGCAACTTGTTAAATATAATTCTTAAAAAATATACATTGTGGGTTACCTATAGATATAGTCAACAGCACGGGTAATAAGTTTCGAAACGAATGCGATAAAAAATTTGATTTCACTCAGCGCCTATCAAAACAGTTTAAAACAAAACTACTGCTACTGATGGCCTTCGCCGCCACCTTTTTTGTAGGCTTTTTTTCCCTCTTCCCCTCAGCCGTCGAACTGCATCAGTGGCAAGTCGGACTTTATATTGTGGGTTGGTAGTTCTTGCAGATTGACAAACAAATAAGGCAAATATTACAAATTCTTATGTACCAGAATAGTAATAAATATTAATAATTTATTATTTCACTCATTTTGTATATTTTTAATAGCTTCTGGGATATTATTAAATTAAAATTTAATTTAGTCTGATCCTTAGAGTAGAGATGCAACTAGTTAAATCCTTACGAAAGATACATTGTGGGTTGGATATATTGTTGGTTGGTAGGTTTTTGCAAATATTCCAAATTCGTATGTACCAGATTAGTATTAAATAATTATTTAACTTAAAATGATTTTAATACAAAGTGGGGTGTTTTTTTCAACATGCACCTCTCATTGCCTCTAGATTTATCCGATGTTTGCATAAAAAAATCGGTTGTTGCAGAAGAATCACAGGCTAATAATAGTGGAATAGTTAAAAATTTTGGACAAAACAGAATCTGAAGTGGTTAAACCTAATTCAAATAATAATGCCCTAAATTTATTGGAACATGCAATTAATGACTGATGATTTTTAACAAGAAATTACCTTGAGATTCTAAGCAAACTTAAGAACCTGCAATAAATGATGCATCTTATACCGGCAGAGCATTATAAGATCCTGTACACAAATAGTGCACTATATAAAAATCGGCCTTTCCTATTGGTTGATCCGCATTGCCCTCCGCTCGCTTTGCTCGCTACGGGGGCTCAAGAAAAGGAAACTAACCAGGTGCTAACCCAAAATCAAGAAAAAAACTGTTGATACATAATCTTAAGAAAAAAATAAAAAATAGCAACGGGGTTCGAACCTCGACCGTCCAGGTGAGAACCAGCTGTATAAACCTCTGCACCACCAGAGCTCTTGACAGAATCCGTTTGCATCACGCAGACATATCGTAATACGAGATGGATCGACCAATAGGAGAGGTCGATTTTTTACATAGTGCACTATTTGTGTAAAGGATCTTTAAATGCACCGGCAGATGCTCTGTCCTACAAGTTAAAATCTGTCAAAAATATTGTTGAAGATGTAAATGGATTCGACGTGGAGGCGCTAGATTTTAATGTTGATACAGTGCAGATGCTTAAGTTAACCGAATTTTGTATTTTCCTTTCATTATTCTTAAATTTTCGCTTTTTTTATTTTGCAAAATCCTACCAAGCCACATTTTTTTTATTTTTGAAAAAATAAAAATAAAAACGTGTCATACTGTATAGTAAGAGGATACTTGTACTATTGCTACAGATTGTTTGTACTTAAGTTTCTATGCCATTGATACAGAATTTATGATTTAAAAAAAAAATCAAACACGGATATCTCCCAATTATTGAATTGAGGCTCGGAAGCTTCTTGCATAACATGGCCCAATCGTCACAAAAACGTATTAGGGTATTAGAACATCTGCAAGAAAGTTTTAATCATTTGGTGATGCTTGATGGTTAACGAAACGCGCGCCGAGCGCAAAAACGATATTTTAGTCTCCAGCAAATGTCCGCCCAATTTCGCTTATTCACTTTTCACTTGGAAAGCTAATTGAAAAACTGGTCAAAACCGAGCTCTTTCATTCGCATATCTAAATAAAGCTATATCCATCATTAATTTGGCTTCCAGAGTGGCAGGGCAACATCTGATGTTATATTCTCCCTGCTTGAAGAAAACTATTAAATGAGAATCACCTTTCGGCAGCGGTCTTTCGCGAGTTGTTTAAGACTTTTAACTGTCTCGATCATTACGTACTGCTCTGTCAGGTTGAGGTGTATGGTTTTAAGAGGTGCGCATCTAAAGTGGTTTTAGTCCTAATTGTGCGGTCGTATCGTATGCAGATAAGCTTTCTGACATTGGGCAACAACTTTGAAGTGTCATAGGGTTTCATTCTTGGCCCACTTCTGTTCCTGATCTATATTAACGATTTAGTCTATATCTCGGGATTGGGGGTAAACCTTAGAGCATATAGTTGAAAAAGAGGTAGTTGTTTTGCTATTCCACTGGCCCCATCATTAAACCGGGTCTGCGGGCGAAAAGAAGTGGCGGTAGACAAGCGAGGCGCCGCGCGCCTCACCGGCCGCGAGCTACAGTGGGAGGTGCTTGTCGCCCGCAGACGCTATCCCCACTTCTTTAGTTTCATTCATTTGTTCATGTTTTGTTTTATTTGGGGGGTTAGGGGGGTAGACATTGTTGGGGCCAGGGCGGCAGCATAATTATGAATGAAACGCGTAGTCTATCTTTATTATATAGTTTAATGGGTAAACGACAAATTCGTCCGAAGCTACGGCTATCGCCCTAAAAAGACCAGAAATTTCGGATTTTTATACAATTTTGCCATTTAAAATCGTTTTTAAACGGATTTTAGATGATAAAACATCATATATTAAATTAAACGAACTGTCAAAAGTATTATTCAGATGCCAGATCTTCTAAAATTTTCACTTGACTTCCCAAATCAAAGGATGCCGCCGCAAGATGAGTAGCTGGTTATTGAATAAGCTGTGGCATCGAATATTAAGTTAGTTAATGTTCGGTGGCTCTGGCATGGCTTTTCGATGATGATACATCCAGTGTTTGACATTCCAATAGTGGAGAGGTATTGGAGCGCATGATAGACGCTGATCTAAAGTCTATTAAAACCTGGTGCGACAGCAACAAAGCTATCATTTAATGTATCAAAGACCAATATGTTAAATAATTATTATTATGTAGACTGTTGAACCAAGGCTTTGTACACAACAATATTTTGTTTGATACTAATAAAGCTGCTTTTGACTATGATTTGATACATAATCATATTTGCACAGAAGCCCACATTATGCAACTGAAAACCAACATTTTTGCAGAGTTCCATACACACCCCCGTACAATATGTATGAGGGTATATGATAAATATATTGCTTGCATATCAGAAAAATGTACCTGTATAGTGGTGAGAGATTTGATCTGATTGGTTATAAAAATAAAGTTACATACATACAACTTTGTCCAAGAACTGGCGTTCAAATTATTATGTCAACCACTGTATTTAGATATAGCAGTTGAGTCTGAATCACTTTGTTTAATAAAATGCCGTCATACGTGATATTTTAAAAGTAAAGGTGGTCGTGAGGGAAATTCCAGTTTTCATATATCCGTTTGACATGGTAAGAATCTTTTTAGAAAATATTTTGAAATTAAATTTGTTTCAGAATATGCTGAATATTTTTCCACGCCTAAGCAAGATCTTTTCCTCTATGGGCTATCATTTTATATATTTGAGTTAATTTATAGTTATGTCGATATCTAAATACTTGATGTTTTTGCCATTCGTTTGTAGTATAATTTCTGTCTGGCCATTTCTTCCAACTGATTTCCAAGTAATAATTTTATAATTTTTCAACCATAAAAGCATGTATGAAAGTTTCTATTGCAGATCTTTGTAACAAAAAGATGTATCTTAAATATCTGATTGCCTAAACTATATTGACGATATACTTAATTCAACTTAATATCTACAGTTACACACAGCCACTTTTAACAAAGAGTTAATGTTATTTCCGCTTAAAAGTAGGTAATAGAAATCCTAGGTGGCAAATACTGCTCCTCACTTGACCTGAATATTATCCTGCTTCTTCTCATTTATACTTAATACACTTCCCTGACAAACCTCGCCCAAATAGGTCTGCGGGATTGCACTTCCAAAATAAGTCTTTGTATTTTTGGCTAAAGACTCGTATTTTTTCAACTCGAGATACTCTTTAGTAAACAACACCGCATTGACTTCGGCTTGCTGTTTCATTTTATAGAATTCTGCGTCAGCTTGCGCTCTTTCCCTAGCCAAATGCATTTCGTCTTCAATCTGAGACATGCGTTGCAAAGATTCCTTTTCCATTATTTTTTGGTCATATTGGATTTTGGATACTAAAGCTACCTTTTCTGCTTCAATTATGGCTCTTTTTCTGTCTGTTTCAGCATCTTTTTCCACAACCTATAAAAATATAAAGTATTGAAAGTAATGTTTAGTTCCCATGGAGCAAGATTGAGACTTAGACGGATGAATTTTTTTAAGTTAAAAATAATATCACGATAGGGGCACTAATTTCGTAATTTAAAATCGGGTTTTATTTGCATGTTAATGCGTTGTTTAAGAGCTTATAACAATTTTCTTTTACATTTCACCAAGGTGAATTATCTCTTTAATTAGTGTATCATAATTTTTAAATAAACAACCTTCAGATCAGTTAGATCAATTTTCTCTTATTCTCAGCTAAAAAACTAGGGCTCGGTTTCGGTGGCTAATCAGTTATCGTTTTCAAAATCGGAAATTATAAAGAAAAGACAAAATCTGTACAAAACATATTAACGCAGTAGTGCCTGTGGAATAGAAAAATAATTAAATAAAGTAGGTAACATGAATAAAAATATATTTAAATACCTATTTACCTTTTGGTGTTCAATTGATATAAGTAATTTAGTCTTTTCTCCTTCCATCAGTTCATAATTCTTCCTTATTGGTTCCGGAATTTTTGGCTTTGTTACTCGAACAGCTTGTATAGTTAAGCCAGGCGCCATTTCCAAAAGATCTCTTTGTAAAGCCTACAAATAGTTTGCCGATTATGTATTTTTTGATTAGTGAAAATATACAAGGCACTTTTTATAAAACTTAAAGGTATCATGAGTCTTTCAGTGATTTAATAAAATACGTACTGGCACGCGGATATTTTACTAGATCAAATTGAATTGAGCTATTAATACACTACATAAGATTTTATTTCATTTTGGAAGAGCTATGTATCTCAATTGCAGATTACAATAATTTTACATGCAATACTTAAGTCTCTCTATTTTTTTGTTCTTATTTTAAAAATGCATGTGGTTTTACCCAAACCATAAAGTTGAATCAAAGGTAGGTAACCTTATTATTTACATTTGATCCCCTGGAAGAAGTGAAAGCTTTCTACAAACTTGAGAATTTTGTTTGTATTTTTAAAAAAACAGTCAATTTTGAGGAATTTCATATGAAAGCGTTACAAGAATTTCTTACCTGTTTCAAGTTCTCATCAATTTGGTCAAAAAGATCAATATACACCTCGTGGAGTGTATGTATACTGCAGAATTGATTTAGCTCATGATGAATTTTATTGAAAATTAATGACCTATCATAATCGGCAGTGTAATTTCTGACTATATCCATCACTAAAAAATGGATATTACTTTAAAATACTACATGGCATGGACACTTACCTGCATCAATATACATAAACAATATTAACAACTAAGTACTTTTGTAATTATGTTACTAAAATTACAAAACAAATGTTTCGTATGAATAATTATAATTTATTTATTTATTTATTTACGGACATAAAGCCCATTATAGCGTTCATAGAAGCCTCATATTATAACCTTACCTTGTTATTGATAAATAATTATTTGTTTATAGTATGTCGAGTATAGCTTTAAGGAGATGTCAGGGAACAAGAAACCTTTAGAAGTTAGAATGAATAATAATTATATTAAGATAGGTACCTATCTGACAAAATCCTCTACCCTCTATACTACACTTACCACTATTGACATTTAAATAGTTGACTACCTCAATTCGGTCAAAGTAAATCATGACACCTCCACTTGTGCCACAAGGGACATTAGTTACCTCGTCGGTTTGTAGAGTGACCTTAAAAATATAATGGTACTAATAATAATTGTATGTCCTGATAGAACATTTAAAACGTCTTATATGAAGAAAGGCATATAATTATTTTCTACTTTATGTTCGGTAAGTATTCCATTATGAAACTGATTTTTCGGGGGAGGTAAGAGGTAAGTACGTTTTACCTCCTTAGGGAGATAAGTAAGTATTTACCTTCCTGGTGAGATATGATGATAAACTGCAAAATTTATTATAAATTCAACTTGTTATTTTAAATTAATAGTTATAATACAATTTGACAAATTGCAGTTGAAAAATTTAGACTTTTTGGACCCTTCACCTTTAATAATTCTTGTTACAGAGCTTAAATCCAAAGCGCTGTTATTTTTATTATAAAGAATTTAGTTGGCCACCTCGTGTTTGTTGTAAAGGCAATCAGCAATATAGTCCTGCAACCGTGTCCTACTTCCAGCTCCCATATCATTTAAGAGCTAGAACACTGGCCCCAGCATTAGCTAATAATGTGGCAGAAGTTCTTCTGAATTAGTGGCCGATGTAAGCTTCAGTATTAGACATTTTAAGAAACTGTGCTATGCCTGTGGCACTAGCTTAAAAAATGTTCTTTTCCACAGGCTGGTTTAATCATATTCCTTCCTGGCACCGCAAAAAACACGTTCGGAGTCTTTTAACCAGGGATTTTAATTTAATATATATTTTTTTAAATGCTCAGATGGCAAATGAGACTGTTTTTGTCTGCAGTGATGGTGAATCTTCTAGATGTACTATTTTTAGAATCAGGTATATTGATTATAAGAAAATTTTTCATTTTCTGGATATTCTTCACACTTGGCATGGTCCCGCAATCCGGACGATCATTATTAAAAACTTCTATCATCGGCTTCTGCCAAGAATGTTTGCATTTCTTCTCACATGAAAACTTCAGACTTCTTGGCTTATAAGAATCATTCTCTTCAAAAACGCCTAAGTATAGTTTTAGGAATTTGGAAATGTCTACATTGTGTTAATATTACAGTTAGTAGTAGAAAAACTTGACAACAATTGAGGCATGAATATATGTTCCAGGCTCATGCTAAATAAGTGAATCGCCATCAGATATCACCACAATATACTCTATGTAAGACCTAAACCAAGGAATGGACATACCAACAATATCCTCATGGACATTGTGTTGCATGGATAACCTCGATTTCAGCATTGAATACTCACTCCACAAACCTGCAAGGGACTTGAGGGTCTTTGACTTCACCAGAAAGTACACCAGCATAGTATCAGTAACTCTTTCAATGCTTGCCATACAACACCAAGCCTTGAAATCCTTGTAACACCGTTTGTACCGTTATTTCGATTTCTGAGGTAATCTGGAGTAGAAAAAATATAATACTCAACTCATGAGGCAGTGTTTTTGAAAAGTCTCGGACCATTTTGTCAGCCCAAGTGATGCTCGGGTGTAAACTACATCCTCAATTGGTAAGTATATCACTTGCCTTCCTGGTAGTGTAACTATTATATTCTCGCTGTAACTAACTTTACATTCAAAGGTAACTAACTATTTCTGTATTTACCTGAACACTTTTGTATGATGTTATAACAGGTATCATCATGTGATACCCAGGGTAACTCATGGCAGGCAACAGTGCACCTCCCTAAAACATTCCTTGATTTTATGAATGATTTATTAATTATAGTGGAAATACTTACTCGAAAATATATTCCCACATGTCCTTCCTCTATTCTGTGTAAGGAATAATTGGAGATCAAAAAGAGAGTGGACAAGATACCCCCAATTAGGGCATGTTCGACAATAGAACTGTAGTTGAACAGGGGCATAGTTAAAGTTTAAAGTGTAGCTCAGATTGGTTTGTAATATTGTAGTTCCTGGCTATTAGGGAAACTTGTTTCATAAGAGAATTACTAAAAATCTTTAATAACCATTAATAATTAAGTAGTTGCCTATGGCAACGGTACTTCACACAATATGGGTGGTTCCAAACACTAAAAACACAGCTTTGCGTGTATAAGCGGTGCTAAAAACTGTTCATTTGCTATATTTGTCTTTCTCGTTCTCGATAATCTCGATATATTTATTAGGTTATGTCATATATGTCATAATGACATGGGTTTGTTTATCTATGATTTCGACATGACAGTCAGCTGATTCCAGTTTTTCGGGTTGTCCATATGAAATTAGGGTCTATTTACATTTACATTTACAGTTTACAGCATTGCTTTGGCCATTGTTTGGCGATCTGAAATATGGTCCATGTTTTCACTTTTCACCCTGTCACTTCATGCTTCATAATTAGTTTCTCTGAAAATTTTCATTCTTAGAAAATTCTTATCTGTTGTTCGGAAATTATTGAATAGGTGATGGTCAAAAATCGTTCCATTGTTGGGTGATGGTTTGGTTTGGTTTCTTAGATCAGTGGTTTCTAATTCAATAACATTGCGAATACGCTTGCGCAAAACGCAAAAAGTCAACGAGCCATCTGTCATCTGTTTAATCAGGTGAATTGCAAAGCAAACGAAGTAACGAAGACACAAACTAGAATTTATAACAAAAATTTGTTTATTTTGACCTTTCCGAAATCGGTTTCATCACTTTTCTTACTCTACAAAAGTATGCCTAGAAGTGGATTTACATAATTCGGTTTGTGGAAATTACTTGTGTGGTGGCTTTCTAGGAAAAATGGAGCCGAGCAATCTAGAAGGTCTAATGGAAAGACAAGGAAGGTAGGCAAATAATGCAAAGATGGAAGAAAAATTTCTCAAGATATTTATTAAATTAAACATTGTGGTTATTAAGGCGGTTACGTGTGATTTTTATAGTCTATTATCGAAATTACGTATTTTCCTAGTCTTTGCAATAGTGAAATTGAAGCCAATTTTTTACACACCTATGAATATTTTCATTGGTTTTCCCTTGGGGTTACAAAAGATGGTGAACTTCAAGGTCTCTTGAGAGATATCAGAGACAGATATCTAATATAAAGCTTTAAATTGAAATTTTTTTCTGCTTGTTCTACTCATTATGCCAATTACACAAATTGACAATAATTGTCTTGTGATTCACCATCACCATAAAATCCTTCAGTTTGAGCACTACTAGTTTGATAATTTCAATTTGACCTCTGTCGCTTTTATAAAGCTCTTTATCCAGTACCCCCTTTTTATTACACCCATGTGTTAATATTTTTTGTAGTGAAATATCTACATTAAAATAAGTAAGTAAAATGGTCATGAACTGAAAGTTTACATATCATATAATAGAGCCCTGTTTGTTTACTAATTCCAACTTTTTTAGTAGCTAAAACAGGTTTGATTTAATTGGTGTTATTCTAGTACCCTAATGTTGACGAGATGTGCAAGTCAAAACTCTCTGGATGAGAGTTCACAGAAGCACATTCCTCAAAATTGCCAAAGGCAGACTTCCTATAGAGAAAGACGTCCATACAAGAATCCTTTGCACACACAGAAGGCTTTTGAAATTATGAACTCTATGAGAAAGTAAGTTCTTGTTATTGCATGGCTTCATTGGCTATTATGGTAGTTTTTATGAAATACCAAATAGTTACTTTGTATAGGTAACTTTATATATATTAGATATCAGACATGTTAGCAACATTCTAACTGTATCCACATTAAAATGACTGTGTTAATAAGGATACTGGGATTACAAATATTTTGTAACATTAAAAACTCAGGAAGGAAAATTGTTATGGCAACTCTCTCCTCAAAAGAAGTAGAATAATGTGATGTTGTAAACAAATGGATTCTCTGATTATCTTTTGATATAGGTAGTACATTTTGCTTTTACACTGAATATAACTAGTGATAGCATTGTATCAATTTAACCAACCTATGTACTTGTAGGACATACAAGGCCATTAAACCTATTATGAATTTATCTTGTCATATCAGTTGGTCCACTTGTTTCAATGTTTTTTTATTTTTCCTAATACCTATATAGCTTGTCCATTACTTAATGTAAAATATACTAATATTAAACAATTAAGAATAATCCTTGGAATCAACGCGATTCAGATAATTCAGTTGGCCTTTCCAAATTTGTATATTTTTGTCAACATGACAATAAATCTATTCATTTAGGTGAAAGTATGTACAGGGTGATCCGCTATGTTTTGACCAATGGATATCTTGGTTAATATTGGTTTTAGAAAGAAGTTTAAATTAGCGAACTTTTAGTATTTTTCCTGAACTATCATAAAATGAAATCAGAAAAAACAATGGAGCATCAGAAGTCATATATTATTTATTAATTATGATTTTTTAAATGGAATACCTGGTTTTTCTTTTTACCTTTTGATACAGAATTCTTTTCTGATTTCAAATATATATAAGGGTTGATGGCATTATTTCCAGCCGTTATAGAATTATATTGAATTTTATAAATCTACTTTTTTAAGTAACTAACAATTTAGTAACCTAGTTTGATTAATTGTCATGGATATTATTGTCTCTCTGACAAGCGGATGATGTCAGTTGATTTCCTATGAATGATGGGATAAGCATGGCGCACGTCAAGAACATAGACGGGCCACGCATCATCCAGAGGTAAATACGTAATATTCCTAGTGCCAACACTTTTCGAAACAATTTTAATCAATAAACAGCATAGTATAATAATTTATTGCAAAGTTATTTTAACAGGTTCTCAAGGTGTCCCCCGCCCATTTGAATGCACAAGTGGTAGCCAGCTTTCAATCGCTCTATGGCATGTGCAATAAAATCAGATATTTCATTAGCTTGTGTGGCGCTGTTCACCCCCCAACCAGCTGCCCTAAATCTTGTATTTTGATAGTTTATGTTTGCTGCAACTTGGGCCAGTAGATCCTTGAATGTAGTTATGGACATTCTAAAATAATTAAAGAATATATGCTCGTCACTTCTCAATTCAGTGATTAAGGTCTGAAAAGTTTTCAAAGAAAATCGTTTCTTCAGGATTGGGTGCACGCAGAATTTTGTTTTATTGGCTAAGCTTTGTCGACGTCCATCGCGCACAGTCACCTCATGGAAAGTACCGAAATGGCCTCCAGCATCGATGGTGTTCGACATCCAACTAGGCGACGACATCCGATTAAAAAGCGGATTCTACACCCGACAAGTGGGAACGGGCTCTCAGTGTAACCCATTATTCATAGGAAATCAACTGACATTATCATACGCTTGTCAGAGAGACAATAATAACTATGACGATTAATTAAAATTAATAGCATAGTAGAAATTAATAGCTTACTAACTTGTTAGTTGTTTAAAAAAGTAGATATATAAAATTCAATATAATTCCATAACGAAAATAATGCCTTATATATTTGAAATCAGAAAATAATTCTGTATCAAACGGTAAAGAGAAAAACCGGGTATTCCATTTAAAAAAATCATAATTAGTAAAAAATATATGACTTCTGATGCTCGATTGTTTTTTCTGATTTAATTTTATGATGATTCAGGTAAAATACTAAAAGTCCCCAAATTTAGACTTCTTTCTAAAACCAATATTAACCAAGATATCCATTGGTCAAAATATAGCGGATCACCCTGTACATTTAAAATTAGTTGTCATGGCAAAATAAATTAGTTTAGCATTCTGAATTTTAAATTTTTATTCCTCAGAAAATTGATGCACAAACATCAAGAGTACCTACCTTCCTAAAAAGATAATTAAAAATAATTATCATCTGCACTAGTTAATCACAGTTAATATTGAGAGGCATCAGTCAGTTGTTATTGGAAAGTTTATAAATACATGTCATCGATTATATAAGATCTTACTTGATATATTATTTTTAATTGCTGATTTTACAAGCCTGGCTTAACAAAATCATATAAACTAAAATCATAATGTTTTCTATATCGATATTATATGATAATGTGATATAATAATAATTTTTAGACAAAAACTTTTATGTGATGTTACATTGGTGGCAAATTCAGTAGAAATACCAGCACACAAAATGGTTTTGGCTGCATGTTCTCCATATTTTTATGCAATGTTTTCAAGCTTCGAAGAAAGCAGACAGGATAGAATATCGATACAGGAAGTAGATCATTATGCTTTGGAGTTGTTGGTTGAATATTCGTACACTTCTGAGATACAAGTAAGTAGAACATACTTTTTCTGCAGGTGCAGGTCTTTAGTTGTCTAATCCAAACATATCAGACAGTGAATTAAAATTTATTAATATGCAGTTTTGTAGTATGAGCTGTATAAACTAGGGCCTATTGAGTAAGGAAAGAATGATGAATTTATCAGAGAATTTTTTTTGATGGTGAGAATGATCACAATTTCAACATTATCCAGCTTTAACATCAGTGACGAATGCCATAACTCACTACTTTGGGAAAGCTTGGAAGTTTTATTGAATAACTGTCATTTTGTGTTTTTAAATGTTTTAACTTGTACCATGTCCAAATTTATTTCGCTGTCTACGTTTGATACTTTTGTGTCTACAAAAATTAAGTAAGTATTCTCTTTAGGTGACGGAGGATAATGTCCAGGTACTCCTACCTGCGGCGCATTTACTTCAACTAACTGATGTAAGGGATGCATGTTGTGATTTTTTACAAGCTCAGCTACACCCCACAAATTGTTTGGGTATCAGAGCCTTTGCTGATCTACATGGATGTCTTGAGCTTCTAGCTAATGCTGACAATTATGTGGAACTAAACTTTCCGTAAGTTGTGGTGTAGCATATTTATAGGATCATATTATGCTCAATATTATAGTTCAACTCAAGAAGTCGCCAAAATGAGGGTTAATTTATAATACAGTAGCTAATTCAAAAATATAGACTAATTTTCTATTTTAAATAGCTTATTTATTCTCATCAATCTTCTTAAATTCTCTAATGGAATATAATGACTGAAATAAACCCACCAGCACTTTGTTTATCTCTCCCAGTCATTGTTCATTTCTATCATCTAACTCAGTTCACCTGTTATGTTTGTGGTTCTTACAGTTCAGTGTCTTCTACTATATCCTCTCTGGGTTTCCACAGAATTGAACCAATTCATCACCAGTTAATCCTTTGGTTGATGGTCTTTTGCAGGTAGCGGAATTTCGTTACATGCTTGATAGATAGATAGTTGTTCTTGAGGTTTCCCTGGTTTTTGCCTTCAGCTTCATCTTTATGCCAATGAAGCAGCTTTCTGCCTCAGATTTAGATCATTCATGAAGTCCTCAATGTAAATGTCCAGGCTCTTGACTTGTTGCATTCAGTTCATCGTTGCGATAAACATTATGGGTAGTTTTCAGTAGATGGGGAAATCTGCTTCATTCAGAACTCTAAGGTATTGGGTTCCTAGAAAACCCCTGCCAAGACATTTTATAATTTAAATGTGCCAACACTACATTTAAAATTCATATTGATGATTTGAAACCCTCATTAGTCTAAATCTAATTGAACAGGAAGTACTGTACTCTATACAGGAAAACTCAATACAAGGTATGCACACTTTTATTAGTTTAGAGATAAATAGTTGCAGTTCTGTAGGGTCGTATATTATTTAAAATTCTGAAAAGTTTAATATGCAGCTATTTCGAGTTGCAATAATTTAATACTTTTTGAAAAAAATTTATATAAATCATTATAAGCAACTTGTAATTAGTCCTTACAAATTTTCGTATTAATCTACCAAAAACTTCATCTTCAATTATTTATAGCCTAGTTTTTTAGGGAAGTTGTAGAGTGCGAAGAATTTTTGACTTTATCTCAACAACAGGTGGCTAAGCTTATAAGCAGTGATAGATTGACTGTCCCCTCTGAAGAAAAGGTAAACAATTTAACTTTAGTGATATACTATTTTTCCCGATAGGTATTAGCACAAACAATATAGCTACGCAACAGACGTCTGGTCATAATGGCAAGAAATGAAACGGTGATCTGGCGAACGCCGAATCTCTATCATACTTAAAGAGATGCCACTACACGTGGCGAGCGACGTAAATTTAATTTTCCCTGCAAATTTACTCCCAGCAGCCGATCGCCGTTTCTGCACTGTTGCCGATATCGTTCGATTCAAATAATAGGATGCATGGATAGCGCGTAGCTAATTATTTGTTTGCGGTGAAAGAAACAAATTCATGGAAGAGTTGTCGCGATCCGCGAGTGAGGAACCAACTGCAGCTGTGTCACAATGTCACAAACAACTAATTTGTTTGTGGCTGTGTGCAACTGCTGTCTGGTGACTGGGTTTCCCGGTCATTTTGGGAGCCGCAAAATTAATAGTCAAAGTCAAAGTCAAAATATGCTTTATTGTTGTGAACAAAATAATTGTTATAAACAAAGCCTACTTAAAAGTAATAATACCTAAAACAAACAAAATAAAAACCTATACTAATCATTACGTAAACATGTCAACAGAAAAGACAAGACGGACATAAAGAGTCAAAAAACAAGAGAAAAAAAAATGCATACAATCCATTCAAGACATAATCCTTTTTACATAATATTACAACATCGCTAAAATACATCGCTGTAAAATTCAGAGAGTGCATAATACGCTCGGTCAACCAAGAACCCCCTCAAAAGATGTTTAAACACTTTCACCGTTGTCGCCCCTTTGATGTTTTGTGGAAGGTGATTAAATATTTTGATACTTTCATAAAAAACTGATTTTTGTGTAAGAGTGGATGTAGGGATGGGAAGATTCAGATTGTTCTTTTGACGTGTAATGTACCTAGGATGTTCCGTACTAAATTTGTGCCTATGTTTAAAAATGAGGCAGGCAATTTCTTCAATATAAATGCACGTGACTGTAAGTATTTTCTCTCTGGGGAACAGGGAGTGGCATGAATCCCGAAACTTGGTCCCACAGATGTAACGCAATGCGCGTTTTTGGAGAACAAATAGCGTTTGCATTAAGTAATTGCTTGAATTTCCCCAAAAACTTATGGCATAGCGAAGCCGCGATTCTATCAGGGCATAGTATACAGCCCTGCCAACTCCTTGGCCAAGCTCCTGAACAGTCACCCTGACAGCAAAACAACCAGATGAAATCCTGCTCGCAAGATTGGTAATATGTTCCTCATATTTAAGGCCACTCTCTATTGATAAGCCGAGAAACTTGCAACTAGGATGGTTCTCAACCAAGGTACCTCCAGTGCCAGTCATGGCCACATCCTCCATGGCACAACCAAAGCAGACCATCCTGGTCTTCTTGAAATTCATCGACAAGAGGTTGGCGTCAAACCAATCCCTCACCCTGTGAAGGTCCCCCGACAGAGTCGTGTGCAAAGATTTGTTATCTGTGCCGTGCCAGAGCAGCGTCGTGTCATCAGCGAAAATAGTAAATCTCCCCTGAACATCAAGAGAAGCAAGGTCGTTTACATAAAGGAGAAACAGGATTGGTCCCAGGACCGAGCCCTGCGGAACTCCCAACGCAACCGATCCATACTTGGAGTGGCTAGAACCCACAAACACCCTCTGACAACGGCCCCGCAAATAAGAGGAAAACCAGGACAAGGTCACGCCTCTGAAGCCATAAAAATGCAGCTTCCGAAGCAGAACCTCATGACTCACGCAATCGAAAGCTTTCGACAAGTCACAAAAAACCGCAGCGGAAGCCCCACCCTCATTTATTTGACAATAGAGCTGGTGAAAGAAATTATACATGGCATCATTCGTGCCCATACCCCGTTGGAAGCCAAACTGAGCCTTGCTAAGTATGTTGTTTGATGTTAAGAACGACATAACACGGTATTTGACAAGCCTTTCAATTATCTTCGATAGAATCGACAGAAGAGAGATAGGTCTGTAGTTTGAAGGGTTATTGGGACATCCATCCTTATATATTGGTATGACCTTTGCGGACTTCAAGCATGACGAAAAGGAACCTATGGTCCAGGAGTAATTTATTGCTTCCACCAAAGCAAACAAGGCAGTATCAGGCAAGTTTAAGAACATTTTAGTGGAAATCCCATCTTCTCCAGGTGAGCTTTTGTTCCTAATACTGTTTATTGTTGTTTTCAATTCCGCTAAGTCAGTGGGCAAAAAGAAGAAGGAGTTGGGAAAATTATTGGCTGGTAAGTAACTGATAGGGTCCATTGAGGGATTAATGTTTTGTTGGAGTTGTTGTGCAATATTACAGAAAAAATTATTTAATTCATCAGGAGAAATATCAGGGGCTGTAGATGTCTTAACTTAGACCTTTAGTAAACCAAGATTTTTTGCATTTTACCCTAGGCTTAATTTTCACCACTGGAAATGCTGTCTCAAATAGGCCCTCAAGGACGCGATGAAATTTTGATATTGGGTCCGACGAGTTGAGTATAGAACTCCATTGAGTGATGGCGCTCAGTTGACGGAGCGTACCATAACCTCGCTCGCTGAAAATTCGTCCATAACGCGACATAGGCCTTGGCTGTTTCTTGCACAAGACTCTACAAAAAACCGCTTCATGATCAGATAAAGCGGCGTTCAGAACGCTACATTCCACCATACTCTCCGAAAGGTTGGAACACATGTAGTCAATAGTACTAGACGAATGTTCAGTTATACGTGTTGGTGAACTCACATGCATATGCACATTAAATGACTTAAGAAGATAATACAGTCTTGAGGTTTGTATAGAATGCTTGTCATCATAATTTATATTAAAATCTCCCGACATAATAATATGCGCGGATTTACATTTCTAAAAATACTTATAGAGGCATAATAATTAAGAAAGGAAGATCTTTAAAAAATATTGAATAGCATTTGCATGGGCTTGCTATTACGCTTGATGGTGTGAAGAAAATCTTTGGGTAAACTATTTTATGACTGTGAGCAGGAATATTCTCATTCATATCTACACATATTTTCCATTTTGTAGCATGGCTGGTAATACATATAAATATTTCAATTGTGGAAAATCTAAGCTGCGTAGTGGGGTTAGAATGTTTAGGTTTCCATATAAAAATCCTGAATTTTGTAGGATATGGGTTCTTCGGTGTGATATGTAAAAATATAGTTGCTAAAAATAGTATTATCGCTAGGACAACGCAGTCTCTATTAAAGTATATATAGTAAGAGTAGATAGCATTAAGATTCAAGATTTAAGTAGTTGTAGAGGTTAATATTAATAAAACTAATTAGGTAATTTATATCACTTATTGATAGATTGATTGTATTGTAATCAGTCATCATTGATATTGCTGTTAACTTTTTCAAAAATGCAAACTTTTGGTTACGATTTGTGATGTTACATCGTCGGGCGAGTACGAAAGCCTATGTAAATTTCAATGGGGTCAATTCTTGGCTTCACTAATTATTTTAGAGACAAAATTTTCGAAAATTAAATGATAAAGCTTTGTCATTTGAATATGATATTTTAAACTATTATTATTTCTACGGTGTTTTTATTATCAATCATTAATATGTACCTGGTTCGCAAACTTTTAGTTTGGGTTATTATTTCAATGGTTTACTTTTACCTGGTTTACTGGAAAAAGCTTGGATTTATTATTTATGCAATGCTCTTCCACGACTTCTAATTAATAGTATTTTGCCTAAAATAATAATAAAATTATGGAAAACAGTAATTGATCCTTTGATAAGTTCGACGAACAGCACCCGATATATGTATAATATGTATGCGTTACCAAGGTAAATATCTGTATCTCTAGATGTTTTTGCTAATCCTTACATTCATGCTTAGATCGTATTATAAACTAACATTCATATCATTTGACCTTAGATAACTAATCAAACATAACATTTAAGTAGGTAGACACCTACCTAATCAATTTTTAATGCTATATTACTAAAAATGGGTTAACAGATTTTGACAATTTTTTCACATTTTTGCAACGTTAATAATAAATTAAACGATGCACGGTCATGCATCAATCAATCAAATAAGGGAAATTCTGCTTGTCCCGAAACGTTAAAATATCATTAATTAGCAGGAAAAAAATTACCGTACATGCAACATTTTTAAAAAAGTACAAAAACCTCAAGAATAAAAGTAACTTCAGCAGGAAAAGAACTTTTATTTATAAGGTTATGTAAAATATGTTTTACATTTTTGCGTGTCCAGTATAGTTTTTACTGAAAACTAATAATTTTTTAACGTTTTAGGACAAGGAAAGGTGAATCTTTTCTTCAAAATTGCACAAATAAAACAGTTCTTCTTCTTTCTGAGTAAATCTATGGACATACTGCGTGTATTGTATTAAATTGGCTATTTTTTC
>MU184411.1:82718-146964 GCA_016904865.1 Pissodes strobi | reverse complement strand
AGTATTTTTATTACAAATTACTGTTATTTTCATTTGAGTAAAATATTTCAAAACTGCAACTGATGTCTGAAGCTCTTATTTATATAAGCATAATATGTATATGTATAAGAGATGCTGTTTTATCTATCAAGGACAATGTAGTGAAAAATATCCGAAAAAAAAACAAGAAGAAAACTGCATCACGGCGGATTAAAAACTAAAATTGCAATTTGTTACTCTTATGTTTATAAACAATTTTAATTCAAACTTGTTAGTGTAAACGTAACATAGCTAATTTTTCTAGGTATACAAAAATTACATGGCGTTTTTCATTGCAGTTGTTTGACATTACGCAGTTTTCAATTCACCTTACCTCGAATCCCATATAAGATAAAAGTAGACCATTATATACGAAATAGGCCTAAAATTTTGTGTAGCAATATATAAGAGAGTATTCCATTTAATATAGGTTTGATATTTGTGAAAAACAGTTTTTGAAATAATGAGGTTTTTATTTAAACAATCACAATTTCAAGCGTCTTTTTATTATTAAGTACCACCCTGTATTTTATTAGAAAAATTTTTATATTTGGGAGGAATGAAAATAGAAAATATTTCACTCTTTTAAATGAAAATGAAGAAATGAAAATTTTTAATCTTCAAAATTTATATATTAGGCTGTTTCGAGGTAAACAATAAAGGTCGAAGTACAAAGTCCACAATCGGCCATTCACGGTAAAGTCGCACCATTGACTATTTACATATTATCAAGAAATTCCAAAGTACAGTTTGTAAGAAAGCATTTTCTAAATACGCATAAGTATACAGTAATAAAGCAAGATTAGAAAATATTGACAAGCAACAAATGGCGTGCAATGTCAAGCAACAAATGGCGTGTAAAAGACGAGACGTCCAAGCAGATCGATTTCTGCCGATGAAATTCTATAGCGAGAAAGTATTCGCAATGGAGATCATTTTATTTTTAAAAATTGTTGCAAATGATCCAAGGAATGCCAAACACGTTCTAGGCGCAGATTCCTTACTGAGGTAGGTTATGCCAACAGTATCTTCTAAATATTTCGTCACTAATATTGAAAGAGTGCTAAGGATTTTCTCCACGTTCTCTTAAAAAAACATTACTTATTTCAGAATTATTCCTCGTTTTTTGGATCAACTTTATAAAATCTGAGAAAGCCACACTACCTATGCAAACTAAAATATAAGCTCTATAACATTATACAAAAATCGATTAAATATGATGACCACGAAAAATATTTTTTGCATATCCAGGACTAAAGTATATCCTGTAGTCCTCCAAGCAGGGAATAAAAAGGTTCATTTAATCTCAAGGGACTAAACATAATTAAAAAAAAACGTTAAATTTTACAAATTTTATTCACTTATTTACAATCAAATGGGTGTTTACGTTTGTATAATTTACAATATCAAATAGTCGATTTTTTTATTGTTAGTATGCTGTATGACGCTGCTTGATATAGAAATAAATGGGACAACTCCAGAGACGTGCTCATAAGCTTGTCTGGAAGTGTTTTCTGAAGGTCCAGCAATTTGGAATGCTTTCACGTCACGATGTCCAAAATTTTTGTGGGCAATAGTTTTTAATTATTTTTGGAAATTTCAATGTGCTCCTCGAAGACAGCTGCTGATTTAAAACATTTTAAAATTTAAAACATCTAAAGATGCGCTCGGCGAAACCAATATCACGTGTATAGTGATGAATTGTGTAGATTTAGGAATCCGGCTACTTTTTAGGGTAGTGTTCCAAATATATTTTTACTGACTGGCTGCGTAGTACATGTATTGGGTTCTGGTGACCTTAACCACCCACGGATTTGAAAAATTTCTGAATATGGAGGAGAATGTTATTGGGAGTAATTTAGGAGGAAAAAAATCTGCGAAAGAAACGTTTTTGTAAGACTGCGAGAAGCTTTCTGTGTAATAAAAATATTTTTTTTTAGAAATGAATTAAAAGATGTTCAATGCTCGTGGAGCCACGACGAGTTCCACCGAGATTCGTAGTATTAGTGTACACTTACGGAATTCGACCAGTTATCCATCGTGAAAATAATTACCCGGCTAGGTCGGAAAGCAAGGCCCCGCAGCAAGCTGTAAGTGAGCACGCAATTTGCCCGCTGCTCAATTAACCGGAGAAAGGTTCATTGGGCGCCACCGAGTTCGTTACAGACCAAACTGGAGATCCCCGCGTTATTCGTGGAACCTGCTGCAATACCTCCGCTCCCCAAGGTAAACCTTGCCGGTAAGAAGCGCTAAAAAGAATGTCGCCACCAAATCACTAGTAAAGCTGCAAGTTACGATAAGTAAATTGTTGAGCCAAATAAAAACGCCGCAGATACAACACTATCTCTTTATTTGAAAAGCACGAAATAAGCAACAAGAATAGCCCAAAATAAGAATAATAAAAGTTGTATATTGCAATTAGTGATTCGAAAATATTTATCTATAAATTAAGATACGACACCGACAATTGTGGTCAGTTCAAAACTAAACACCTATCAATGAAATTATAACTACTAAATAAAATTGTTTATCTGTGGTTAGCCAAAACTCTTTGTTGATAAGGGTTAATAATGGAATTAATGAATCAGCACCAGTCAAGTGTTCCAGAGGGAAAAAAAACTTAATTTGAGTTTTGCCTACCGCGCGGGATCGTGATCACGTAAACCGCAAAGATAAGATGGGCGCAAATTCTCACAAGGGTAAAGGTGCTAACTTAAAAGAGATAGTTATTTCAAAACAGTCATTTAAAACTAAAAATATTAATCACTTAGCTTTCACGAGAGTTTCACCGTTAGGTGAACACGGACGGAACCAAGCTGGGTGGAAGAACCTCCGACGTCCAACACGTCTAGGTGGTCAAATGGACTGTCCGATTACGCCAAGTAAGTGGTCTACAAAGTTCCGCTAAGCCAAAACTACAGCAACTCAGCCAGGTGGGTGGACTACCAAATTTCCGCCTGGTGGGAGGACCCTAGGAATGGAAACATTCCCTAGTAACGAGTCACGATAATATGTGAATCGATTGCTATTATATACTCTCCTTTCAAAAGAATAATTTAGCAGAGTTTCAAATTTCGAATTAAAGAACCAGAGTTTGCCCCTTTTTTATTTTAAAACAGATTTCAAAAATGATCCAAAAGTTGGAAAAAAACTAAAAATAAATGATAAAAAGAGCACCACCGTAATAATATATTAGAGCAATCGAAATACTACAATTATAACTTAATATTAGTTATGCAGAAAACAAGAAAGGTTCCGTACGCCCAAGGGAAGCCGACATCATCAGTTAAAAATAACATTACAGTCCAAGAATTTGGACCGAGTTTGGCACAGCAAAATAAACGTACATAATCGTTGAATGCAGTGAATAACAGCAATAGTACAAAATAAAAGATAAATGAATGTTATTAAATAGATTGCTCCTAGTCTTGTACAAATAATATTCATACCATATTGATAAAAGAGTTCAAGTATAATCGAAATAATGAACAAAAAGCACTAAAAGAAACTTTAAAGAAAAATCATACTAGACGAATTTGACAAATAAATGATCTGAAAGGCCTTCCAATATTATTATCAAATATAAAGCATAATCCTTCCTGAATTTTAATAATTCAAGAGAAAAATTCAAGTACGGTCCACATAACGAACCAAAAGCACTAAAATATACTTAAATAAAACCATCGTACTAGAAGAATTTGGCAAATAAATGGTTCGAATGACCTTCCAATATTAATATTAAAAAGGTAGCGTGCCTCTACCTTTATTTTAATAAATCGAGAATAAAGTTTAATAAGATAAACAGCAATGAACGAAAATATGCGAAGATATGTAATCTGCATTAAATAACTCGACCGGATGGCTTCCCTTAGGAACGAAAACTAATAATAAACAAAACTGCATACCCCAACTATTAACAACCGAATTTTCCGGTTTAGTGTCTAATTAATAGTTGTAATCAACTACCCACACGAATCACTAGAAGTTAATTGCAAGATTAATCATTAAAATTAAAGATAAAAACAATAATTCCCCATTGCATCAATTCTAACTTCGGTAATAAAATAAATTCCATGAAATTAGCCGTTTTTTAGCATTAGTAACAACCTACGGCTGTGAACAATAGATGCCTTTGCTAAAGCAGCACAATAATCAACAGTTAAATTTTACCCTCGCGGCTAAACCACTACAAATAAATCACACTACTAAATTATCGAAAATCTTCATTACATTTCGTCGGAAATAAAATAAAAACGATTAGTTTGGCTAATCGCAAGATCCCGTGAATAAGTAATAATAACCATTTCATTCAAATACCAATGCCCAATATCTAATTAACTTGACATCATGCCGATCAATTAAGCTAATAAATCGAGACGGAAATGAAAGATAACGATTAACTGAATTAAGCGCGAAACTCGGAGAGTATATACAAATGATTAAGCCATCCGAATACAAAACCGATAAGCCTTAATTAATCTCTAATCAAATTGACATCACGCCGATTAATTCGGCTATTAAATCAAGTCCGATATGAATGAAAACGGTTATTTTTAATGATTATTAAATAATAAACTTGGCCATCCAAATAATAAAAAGAAACCCTCAACCTTAATTAATCTCTTATTAAATCGTGTAAGATATGAATGAAAAGCGAAATAATTCGAAAATGCAATTAATAAAGACACGAAAAACCCAAAACGTCTGCAATTCATAAAGCAAACTTACCTCTTAAAATGAGGGCACTACGTGCCACAAGCCAAGTACCACAATGGTGACCGATACTAGACAATGCAGATTCCCAAAAACCTCGCTCCGCGAGTTAGTCCTGCTTCTGCAGCACCAAAACTAACGAAAGCACAACGTAGTGGCCGATGCGGAAATTTCTACGTTGTTAGTCGATAAAATCCAACTAAGGTGACTGGGATTAAACCAGATTTATAAATGAATTGACCTAACAACTGAAAAGCTTGACTAGCAAAGGACTCGTACCAGGCCGTGGACGAAAGAGTCGTCTCGCGACGATTAAATGATAGCGACGCGCAGTTCTCACACCACGCAACCAACAAAACATGGAACGACAGTGATTATGACGAAGGCGCCATGAAACCCGAAATAGTACCAGGGACGTACTAGAAATTCCCTTCTAGTTAGCGACCCAAACGGAATGTCACAAGACAAATTAAACAAATGGAAAAAAAGAACGTTGCACATATTATTTGTATTCGGACCCTGAAAATGGTGTGCACATTATAGTTATTCGCACAAATAAAAAATTTCACCATAATTTTCTTTAAAATGTGGCTAATTATTATAAAATAAGCTTTCCAACTTGTGCCAAAGAGGGCTTCATCCGCAATTGTTCTTTTCTTAATCTACTCTATTTTACATGCCCTGTCTGTCATATAAAATAAAATCGCAAAAATTCCTGGATAGGTGCACCAGAATTCATTGATTGCTTTGATAACATACGAAAAATTTCGAATGAAAATTCTCAGCCTTTCTTAAAGCCATATACTTTTGACAAAATTTTTACCTGAATTTTTAACAGCAAAATTCCTACCGATCTTGGTATTTTTTATGTTAATCAAAACTAAGTGCCGCAAATCAGTTACTCGTCCACCATCAACTGATCTAACTCCTTATTTTTACAAGCTCCTGATGCGACACGAAAAATAGAGCCACCTTTATCATTCATATTAATTCAAAAATGATTGTCTGGACCATCGATTAAAATTTTTTCAACTTGGTCCCTTGTTAGTATCTTGGCCTTATTTTTTTGGCTTATATGCTTCGTTACTTCTTTTCAGCAGGGCAATTAACTTGTAAAATTTGCTGATATCGATCGACAGCATGGAATAATGTGCCCAAAGCGTTGAAGGAGAAAAGGTCCTGAATTTCTCTGTGAAACACACTAGTATAGCACCTTCGTTGAAATTTTCCACTTTTCGTTAACACCATCTTACAAATACCTACCTCATATTGCGCTTCATATTGTCCTTGATTTTGTCGGCAAAATACATTCAGCGGCTTTTTTTCAAATCAAAAGTTTCCATTTCGGCTATATAACACTTGTGTATTTACACTGTAACTAAGTGTTTCAACGTAGGCTAATAAAATATTCAGCTGGTCCTTTCATTACATTGTGTCATTATCAGATGTTTTTGAATGTATGCCTACATATTACCTGATTTACAAATACTATTCCTGGAAGTACAAAAAAAAAATTATATACCGCGGGACGAAAGTGCCTTAATCATTTGAACTCCATTCGTGGGATTTAATGAGTCACTTTAGTCTCCAGATATATAAAATACTATTATTCACCACCTAAATATGTCCACGAATTATTCTCAAAAGCTGGAGAATGAATTATGTGAAATATTTCATCGAAAACCTTTGACATTGTTCGAATAAGTGAAACAGAATCTCTACTGACCTTATTGCTTGCCCTCGTGAAAATGCCTAAACCTTAAAATACAGCAAATCCCTCTTGATTTTCCTTAACCACCTACCGGTCAGACCAGCCCCGAAACATTTCCAAACGCCTCAGTAAAACAATTTCCCAGACAAATTTCGTAACAACTATCCCTATTAGCCTTCCGCTGGATATGAAATTTCACTTAACTACAACTCCCCTTACATTACTTTACGTGTAAGGGCGAAATTTGGCCCTAACGACGTCATCAATGGCCGCGGCTCTTGATTGGCGCATGCAAGATGTTCGCTTGCGTTGCATAATTTGATTTTAAGTTTTAGATAAAGGCCAACACGAAACGGGATGTCTGATAAGTTTCACTGGAAGCTTTAATTATGAGTGAGGCGATTGTTCTTTAAATAGGAAAGTTTCCGTCTCTTGTTCTGTTGTTCCGTTCGTATCAGATCGAGACTGCGATCTTACTACTGATTGAACGGAAGTTGGGAAAATGATAATAGTTTTATTCCTATTGTCATTTTCCTGATTATAGAGGGGAAGGAAAGCTGATTCTTACAAAGGAAATCTGAGTTGATTACGACAAAATGTTAATTTTGTTTAGTATTTCGTCATAAACTGATTATTGACTACCGAAACTGTAATCACGCCACCTTCTGGAATCCTGAGGTTATATAATGATATCCCCGTGGCTCATACAGAAAAAAAACTCAAATACGACTTCTTGTTTAACTAAAATAAGGATTTTGTTTTGGTACTCACTAGCAATGAGTGACAAGTAATATGCTCAACTGATGAATATAATATATAACCATAAAAAAACCTCCAAATAAAACTATTTCATTAATCCCCTAATTAAAAACAAAAAAATCTGTAGCGGCAAACAATGATCACATAAAAAAAACTAAAAATACGATTTTGGAAACAAATCCCGGAACTGCAATAATTGATTTAACTGCTTGGATAGTAGAATAAGATATCTCGTTCGACTAGTTATCTAAAGACTTTGGGTTTGATATTCACACGACGCGAAAACTTTTGGTAGGAGAATATTAGGTAGCACGACCTAAGAGCTTTCTTTTTTTTCTAAAAAAGTAATTATCACAAATTGAAAATTGGCATTACTAGATCAACCCAAGAGATAAAGAATCAATATGTTAAATGAAATAAATGAAAAAAATAGCACACTTAATTATTGTGAAGAGTAGCATGGGACATGTAATCAAATAAGAAAAAGTATCAAATAACTTTATTTAAACAAATAATTCAACTTAATTGATCTTTACATAAGTCGCATGTATAAAAAGGGGATATCAAATCGAGTTCTGTGCGGTCTTCATGTGCCCGTTCTTTACAGCTCTGACATCCACTATCATTTTTGTCCTTTATATTATTTTCTTTCTTCGCTTTTGTATTGTTATTTATCATTTCTCCAGTTTTTGTTTTCATTTTAACCTCATCGAATTTGACTTTTTTAGTTACTTTTTTGGTTTAAGCTTCTTTAGCTCGTATCTGTTTCTCTTCCAAGAAATCTTTGAAAGGAGTGGACGTTAAAATTTCACTTCTTTCGGCTTGCCTCTTTCTATTGTTCAATCTCCTGTTACAGTTCGGAACAGGTGACATTTCTTTTAAAATTTCTTCAATATGCGGAGAAAATGAACTATTTACACTTAGAACTTTGATGATCCTTAGGAGATGACGGTGATGTTTATGGTTGGCAGTTTGTCTAGATGTTGATGGTATGGGGTTAGTTTCGGCAACATTGATCTTAACATGTATTTATTACTTGCAAATCCTGAATGTCCATGCCTGGAATCGATCATATCCATTTAAATAGAAGCTCCATCTGTTATGATTTGCGGTTTGTTTAGACGTTGATGGTATGGACTGATCTTCGGCAACAACAATAATTCGTTCTTTAATCGCAGATCCTGAGTGTTCATGCTGCGTGTTACGAGTAATCTTTTTCCTTTGCATAGAAGCTTCATCAGTTTCATAAATTGCCCAATTGATCATAGATGGAAGAAAGTCCAAGTCGGCAAAAATGTTTCTATTAAACGGATATATTCCAGTGCATTGGAAGCCCTTCTATGCAATATCTAATCGTCTGGGAAGAGGTCTGTGCAATTAATCCCGCTATGTCATATTGCCCGATCCTCACACCAGGATGGGATAGGGATCCACATAGAGCAAGCTTCATTGTAGGATAATTTAAAAAGTGTCATGAATGTTCTAGTAAATGGCTGAATTTTGTGCGTGGTATGCGAAGTGCTCAGAATGTGAATATAGTTTTCACGAGCATACAAAATTAAGTGGAGATCTTTGTGGCTGCCATGTCCGACCAAAATTAGAAGAATGGGATTAGATTTAGTTGAGCGAGTAGTATGTTGGAGTTTGGAACCTTCGGCAAAATGCACTAAACCAGAGTTTTATCTACAATACCGAAACAGAATTATTGCACTCGACGCGCGTTTCGCTAACCATGTTAGCATCATCAGGAGATGATTAAAACTAAATTTAAAAATTTGCCTAACTTTCTTTTATACTAAATGTTTGCTTAATCTAGCAGAACCAAAGGAACCAATCCTGAAATCCCACTAGTCACGCTCGATCAACCAATACAATGGAGTATACGGAATAGGTCCTCGATCTCTATTGAAACTATTCTTACATTTAATAATTTCCATACTTTCATATGCACCTAATAATCTCCTATCAATTATATTATGAATTAATTTTAAATTTTTATTGTTATTTTATGATTATTATCAAAAGCATGCTCGGCAACACTTGATTTTTCTGTTCTATCATACTTTAAATGAGCGATGTGTTCCTTGAATCTCGTTTGTATAGATCTTTATTTTGCCCAACATATTTTTGGTTACAATCCATGCATCCAATGTCATATATTCCACTTCTTTCTAATATTTAAATTTTGTCCTTTGGACCACCTAATAATTTCTTAATGTTAAACTGAGTTTGGTATACTAATTTTAAACCTACTTCCTTAAAGACTTTTTGGAGTCCTCTAGTATACTGAGGATTGTATGATATCGAGACATATTTTGGATGTTCATCCTGATTGACTAAAGCAGTGGAATTACGAAGAGTCTTTCTAAACAAATGCCTAAAAATTAGTATATTTATTAAGTTAGTATTGAAACCATTAACTTTCGCTATATTCCTAATTTTCTCCTTTTCATTATTAAATCTTTCTCTGGTGAGAGGAAAGTTAACCATACGATGTAATAAAAAATAAAATCTGCAGCTTGGCCATTTTGTGTTGGTCGCAGTGGAAGGAGTCATTGGGAATATATCGGTTAGTGGCAGTATTACGACTATTAAGTAATGCCGAAATTAAATGGCCAGTTAATAACAGTGTATAGAACATTTTTGGAATCAAGTAGAGAAAAAATGTTATGCAGATAACACCCCTATGTTTTAACATATTAACATTACCTCATTCTTCAGCCAATGTTGAGAGGATATTTTTTCATATAAATCTCCTTAAGTTTTCTACCCATGAAAAATGAAAATTGTTATTCAGTAACGTGCAGTAAAGATATTCTTAAATTGCGCAATAAGCAAATGCATCAACAAGCCGAGGAATTGTCAGATTCCGATTAGTTACTAGTCTTTTTAGCTTTGCATTTGCTTCTTTTCTGTTATGATTAATGAATGTTGTTTTATTTCACTAAGGCTTACTTACTTAAACGTTTGTTTTTTTTATGTATTTTTATTGACGTTATATACTTAATATTTTAAAATAATTATAAAATATATTATATTTTATTAAAAATATATCTTATATCTACCGCCTTTTTAATGAATCTACTGTTTTTTTGCATCGATCTACTGCTAACCTAAAATCTGGTCTGGCAACACTCCTTGACGGTTCAATTTCATTCTCTATCCAAGAAAGAGTGCACTGAATGTGCCTAACTATTTCCCTCTCTCTCTCTCTCGCCTTACTGAGGTTCCGACCCTAACCGATTGAGCTGCACATATTCGAGCCTGAGCCTTACGTCTGGCGACTCAGTCTTATTCACTAACCAGAAAAAGTGTGCTGTAAACGCTAAAAGAAGTTTTCACTTCAAAAAAAAATCTTCACATTGAAAATGTGAAAGAGTATTTTATTCAATGTTAATATTTATATGAAGAAGAAAGCAGATGTCCTCAAGCTTAACTCAACCATTTAGTCGCATTTTAAAAGAGGAAGTCCGAGTGGTACAAAGAGAGAAATAAGAAAAGTTCATGAGAGATTATATTAGAAAGTAATGGACTCATCAACACACTAGTGATGTAATAATCTATTACATAATTTAAAGTGAAAATTAAGTGATGTAATACATTCTTATACGATTGGGCGAAGTTAAAATAGTATACAAACCTCGGTGAAGTTTCAATCCTCTCTCGTTACTTAGTTGATATCGGTTTCACCCCTATGTCAACTGTTTTATCTCTCGACTCTCGTCAGTAATAATCCACTTTCCACCTAAATATGGAATTCTGTGCATTACCTCCTCATGGAGAGGAAATTTAGCATGACTATATGTATTATACTTAGGGCAAAAATGCTACCTGCTACTTTTATATGTTGTGTATTGATTTATTGAAATAGAGATAAAAAAAACTTTTATATACAGGGTGTTACAAATTCGAGGGCCACCATTAGGATATCGTAAACGGTAAGAGATACAGAGTCGGTTAAATTAGAGCAAAGTTGCGCATTTTAATGCTTATTAATATCCCGTTTTAAAAATTTGAAAATTTTAAGCCGTTCTGGAATTATCCAGAAAAAACCGGAATTTTATAAAAACGTTTTTATTTTTTTCTGGACTTATTTGAAAAGAAATTTTAAAATAAATGTCACTTTCATATAGCCACTTTTTCCTCTCCACAAAATGACACTATTAATTTTAAGATCCGACGTTTCGTCTTCAAGCAACCATCATCAACTTTGTTTTTTTAAATAGTCGCAAAATTTTGTTTCTAGCTTAATAAACTCTAATTTTAATTCTAAATCCAACTACCTATCACACTTTACATTTACTCGACGTTTCGAGCTAAAAAAACATCACCAATGCAAATTGATGATGGTTGCGAAAAAACGAAACGTCGGATCAAAAATCTAATTACGCCATCTTGTAGAGGGGAAAAAACTGCATTAATAATGTACAATTTATTTTGATCGAACTCTTTTAGTAGAATCAGAAAAAAAACATTATTGCAAGCTATGAATCCTCGGAATTGAAAACATGCACATCAGCGCGGTCGTCGCGGCGCATCGTTGGATCTCAAAGTTGTGTATAGTTTGTTCAATACTGGTACAATGTTATGTCATAATGATGACACCAGCAAATCCCATAAGAATACGCTTGGTGTCATGATGACGTAACAATGAACCTGTATTGAACAAACATTAATTCGCTAATAATTTTGGAGATATCTGGGTAAAATCATGTGCATTGACGCTATTACCAGGACTAGAATTTGACATTTAGATCTTATGAAAACAGCTTTACAATAGTGTTTTTATTTTTTTTATACCTATCTCTCACTACATAATCCTAACAGTACCATTTTCTGCATTATTTTAAATCACTAGAGATGTTAATTACATTACATAATCCCTGGAAGAAGCCTAGAAGAAGATAAATAATATTTTGCTTAAGTTTGCCTAAATTTACCCTAAGTTACGTTTAATTATAAAAAATAAAAACAATAAACATTCATCTAAGATGTTCAAAGACATTTCCGTTAGCACGAATACACCGAAAGATTTTATTCCTCACTTTTTCAGTGGCTCGTTGTATTGACCGTCTTCTTATTGACCTATATCCGTCAATAATCTTATATCTTAGTTCTTCCAAAGTGTTTATTTCTTGTTTATAAATTTTATTTTTTAAAAACCCCCACAAAAAAATCTAGTGGTGTCAAATCCGGAGATCTCGCAGGCCATTCTACCACACCCCGATTTCCTATCCATCTGCCTGGAAATTCATTATTTAAAAACTCACGTACCTCTCTTCATCAACCTAAAAAACCATCATCAACTTGCATTGATGATGGTTTTTTAGGTCGAAACGTCGAGTAAATGTAAAGTGTGATAAGTCGTTGGATTAAGAATTAAAATTAGAGTTTATTAAGCTAGAAACAAAATTTTTCGACTATTTAAAAAAACAAAGTTGATGATGGTTGCTTGGAGACAAAACGTCGGATCTTAAAATTAATAGTGTCATTTTGTAGACAGGAAAAAGTGGCTATGAGGAAGTGACATTTATTTAAAATTTTTTTTTCAAATAAGTCCAGAAAAAAATAAAAACGTTTTTACAAAATTCCGGTTTTTTCCGGATAATTCCAGAACGGCTCCAAATTTTCGAATATTTAAAACGGGATATTCATAAGCAATAAAATGTGCAACTTTGCCCTAATTTAATCGACTCTGTATCTCTTACCGTTTACGAGATCCTAATGGTGGCCCTCGAATTTGTAACACCCTGTATACCAACATGGCAGGAAGGTCAAACTGGTGAGAGCAGTTTGATTACGGGGAGTGACGCCCCCGCCATTCCTAGTTGCCACGGGATGTGGCCCATCAAATCCCGTCGTCCTCCCCCAGACTGGAGAACACCGAAGTATAAAGTCTGGAGCTGATCAATGAAGGTTTGTGACAAGTGGGGCTGCATTGTATTAGCTGGCAGGAACGTCAAACTGGTGAGAGTTGTTTGATTACGGAGAGTGCATGACGCCCCCGCCATTTCGAGTTGCCACGGGATGTGGCCCATCAAATTCCGTCGTCCTCCCCCAGGCTGGAGAACACCGAAGTACAAAGTGTGGAGCTGATCACTGGGGAGTGACCCAACAAACCCCATTCTTACCCCTGTCAGACTAGGGACCCCCAAAGAAATGAGTCTGAGGCCGATGCTTCCACTGGAAGCGGCCCTAGGTGGTAGATGCATAGGCCTACTCGCAACGTCCGGTGATAGACCACCCCACCAGAACTGGAAAGAGCTAAGTGGTTTTTCCGAATCACGTTCCGCTTCCGCGCTGGTGGTTCCGGGTTCCACAGTAGGAATATATGAACATGATGGTGCTCCCAGGATCAAAATATTACGAAAGTAATCTCCTCGGCCATTCGGATATCCGGGCACTGGGTGGCCCTGGGAGCGCTTCATTCCGCATTTCACATCAGACGACAAAGGTATCGAACCAATTTAGAATAGATTTATGCAACATAAGAGGCCTAAATACAAACATAAATTCGGTACACCAACATCTACAAGCAAATACACCACACATACTAGCCCTTACAGAAACACAAGTATGTTCTACAACAACAAGCAAACTACCCCTATCCCGGTTACGACTTACACATCCGATTTAGACATAAGTCGGAATATGTCTTTTTGTCCGAAGCGACTTTTCATGTCACCGCAAGAAAACACTCGAACCGAACAACCTTGACGTCATGTGGCTCAAGTTCACCCAAGAGTGTAACCAAATTTATATGTTGTCTCTATCGCCCTCCGAGCGATAGAGCCTACCAAAGCTTTTTTTACAACACTAGCTACCACTTTTGACTCAACACAGGTCGATCACCCCAATTCAGAGATAATCATTCTGGGATACTTCAATGCCCACAACACCAACTGGCTCAAACATCACAGCAAGACCGACAACGAATGTAGAGAAGCTGAAGCATTTGCCATCAGCTGCGAGCTTACTTAACTTGTAGACGAATCAACTCGAATCTCAGAGAGGGGCGAATTCGCCGCCCTCGTGGATCTTTTTCTAACCACCAATCCTGCCAGTACATAATTACGGTTGGTCCACCATTAGGTACTTCCGACCACAAACTTATTACAACGGTTTGTGAATTGCCACTTCTACAGAAGGATCCACCATATTCAAGAACCGTGTCAACCAACATCTTCGCACGCACACCGCTCGTCGAGCGCCATAAAGGGAGTTTAGTGTATGTGCCACTACCATAAAAAAAAACAGACAAGAATCCATAGTACGCATAAACATGTGGAATTGGTTCAGATACTATAGCTAATTAATTTTAGAATTATTTTGACTAGTATTTGAATATGAAGAGGATTTATAACCATTATGATGCTATAACAATGGATACCACAAAATGAACATAGCTTGAATAACCAACAACTAATAAAGGGATTTAGATTATTAGGGGTACCAGCCACAATAATGCAATTATTTACGCCGGTTTATTTGTCAAGTTTTCCAATTTAGAAGCGACACTATGGGGTGCATTCCACAAATATTAATTAATTTTGCTCCATTTCGCATCCGACAAAGACCCAACGAGAAAAGGTGTAAAATATCTGGGATGTAGGATTAATTAACCTGTACAAGGGTTCATTACATTATTAATTTGAATCATGCCGCGCATTTATGATTTTTAATTAAAACGGTTTTTAAAGAGATTTTTCAGAAGTGGGATATCAGCAATAAAATTTATTAGCACTACGCTTTTAGTTTATTTAGATTTTTAATGAGGTGAGGTTAAATCGGCGGACTATTATTTGCGCTAGAAAAATTAATTGGCAGTATTGATTTAGCCTGTTTTCCTAATCATTTCATTTATTCAGCCAAACTTGGCAGAAATTTTATTAGGATGAAAAAAAAATAGCTAGAACGCACAGAGCAATAGAATAGTCAGCAAATTTAGATTATTTAAGCTGAAACCCACCCTTTGATATGTTTTGAGACATTGAAATTCAGCATTGCTCTATAATTTGCCGTCATTGCAGTTTTATTTTAATGCGAGTTAAATGAATCACCATAGAAAGCTATAATCAATAAATCTGAAATTTTGTACATGTCGCCTATCTAAGACACAATTTTAAAGGAAGGCTAAACTGAAAACGAAAAGTTATTACAACTACAACAGTTATTAACATTTTTCCACATAATTTAAAAATTGGAGTAAATATATAAAGTCCCTTCGACAGGCGTTAATGAATCAGTGAAATTTAATTTCGTAAGTGACTGATTTACGGTACATTTTTTTTGAGGCCATTACGGAAAGTAGTTCCCGTGTGCCGATAATAGAATCTTTTGTTAGTCGAAGTGCCCTTAAATCTTTTAAAAAGTCTCTTTGCAGAGTGGAAAGTCATTTTAATTTTCGCAGGAGCATTTGTTACGTTTCAAGTGGAAGGAGGAGTACGTAACTATACGTAATGTAAAAAGGAAAAGGAACGTTTAATCCTTTGGATATTTTCTGAATAGAAAAAAGAGATAATGAGAAAATAACTATTGTTGTTGTAATGCGTGATTCAATAATTATGTAAATTTTGGAAATTTTAATTTGTATTGAACTCAGAAAAAATATAATAAATCAGATACATACGTATCGATATTTCGTAGCGATTTATGTGCACAAACCGAACTGCGCGGATATATCGACGGTGTATATAATAAGTCGTTGCCGATATTTTGGTTTGTGCAGTTAATCGACACAAGTTACAAATTCTATTGAATGAGTTGGTATCGTTTGCATCGTCGACGACGATCGATTGCTCAATTTAAGTGAGTTATTTAGACACGTGTAGTTTACTGAGAGCAGCATGTCTCCGGAAGGTGAAACTAGATATCGCGGGATATTGAAAGAGTTTATTGACAGTTATAAAAATGAACCTTACCTCTGCCAGAGTAAATCGAAACACTATCGTGATCGTAATAAAAGAATGCCGCCGACAATAGGTTAATTTAAAAATATTGGAATCAATACTTTTTATTAACACATTTTATTTCGCCAATGTTATTACGGCCACTAATATTTTTACCTTAAACCTCAGCAAGTACCTTCATCATAATTACATAACTTCATGACTCCCTACTGCGGCCCCGCTCCTTGCAGGGCTGTCACGTCTTCGCCTATTCCAAAGTTAAGTCGCCTATAAAATTTGCTGATTACATTCGGCCAACCTGCAACAATTAATGTCCTCATTAATTTAACTCACCAGTAAATCAACCAGATCTTATCGATCTGTGCATTCGCCCTAACACCATCGCCTAAGGGTTTCGCCTGCAGTTGCAACCTTACGCCCTTTATCGAATATCACCTTTATTGTATGCCTTTGTCAGGTTTTCACTCACCTTTTGCTGTCTCAAAAGAAGTTTGGACCTTAAATCGCCTTAGGTCTCGCCTTCCACAAACGGAGCATTCGCCATTTGCACCTCGCCAGTCAGACTGGCATGCGCCTTTGAACCTGACGATTCACCCTTGTTGTTTTACACCTCGCCTCGCCAAAAAGTCAGCAAACGCCTTGCTCGTAAACGCCAGCCCGTGGTTGGAAATAATATGCCTTGGGTACCCAAATTTGCCAAACGTTTCTCCGAATTTGAGAATCGCCTCAGAAGACCGCAAAATCTTCGTCGCCTTTACCAGTGTATGATCCTTGACTTCCTCGCTCCTTCAATTCCACAATACCCGTTGATGAACCCCGACACCTGTCAAAGAGGAAAGAAAGCCAGTATACAAGTCGCCAGGGGAGGAGCAACCAAATGCACTCGCATTCACCTGTAGATTGAGAGATAAACCGTCAATCAGACACGAAAGCGCATTTGTGCCTGAAAGCTCATACCTTTCGACCATCGCCATTTTACCATGATAATAATGGTTCATGGATTTGCCGTCCAATTTAACCCTCGCCATCATCTCCTTGAGCAGCTGAGCAAAGTCATGCACTCTAGGAAACGCCTTCCTCAGAGCCGCCTTCCAGTCTTCCCATGAGAGGTCATATTTATCGAGCCGATTAAACCAGCCCCTTGCTGCACCTGGCAATTTCGCCTACATAAAATACGCTCCCTCGTAGTTCGACCAGTAGACCACTCCAGGCTCTACATCTAATATTAGGGAGGATGAAACTGAGATAAGACTATTTTACATACATGTTTTATTTATAAATTACATTATTATTTAGTTCAGACAAATTAATTAATGGTACTTTTGCTTCATTCACAAAATTGCTCATGAATTCATTTGCTACTTGTTTTGCACTTCTGATGGCATCACCTAAACAACATCGTTGAATCCGTTCGTTTTTGTTAGACCCGATTTTATCGAACCTTTTTCTACATTTTCTTGATCAAAACATGTAACACGATTTGTTAATTGCTTAACAAACGGTTCATATTCCAGGTTTCAACAATAATCAAAGGCATGGGTCTGTGACTTGTCAGTTAGGTGAAGGCGCCAGTAAATTTGTTTACGAGGATTATATCAATGATTCTTCATCATTGATCATTGGGTAGGAAAATTTAGAAAAATGCCCTATATAAGAATATCGAGAAAACTGAAGATAAGATATTCGAACTAAATACTGTCTTGACTATAGCTTACCAAAATAAACATCAGAATTCCAATTAAATAATTTTTAAATATTAAAAACTTTCAGAGACCGAACTGCAATTAAAACAATTAATCAGAACCCAAACTAAGTTTAGGTTATGGCATCACCCACAAAATAATGAGGAGATTCTCTAAAATATATATCATCTGACTTATCAGATTATTAAGTTTTAATCTAAGTTCTAACTAAATGCTGAATTCTTAAAGTTCTGACTAAACGCAGTCATTCACGAAACTCCATGCATAGGAATTATTTTACTAAACCAAAATTATTCTAAATTAATCCCATGGCAGCGATAACATCATTAGGCCAATAAACAGTTAATAAAAATATGTTGACAAATGCGTTAGCCTATGAAGCAAATATTATCTCTTATCGTATCTATTCTCTTTCTTATCGTAATTTGATTTAGAAATACTTATTTTCTTCATTATTGTGTCTGATATTATCTCGGAAAGCGAATATTTGCTAGTCATTATCTGATTTATTCCTGTATTTGAATGATATGCATTTACTGTAATTGGCTGTAAGCCTCATGGCAGTAAACTGTTTTACTTAACCAGAATTTGCGACCTTAACTTTTCGCCATAAGACAGGTCCCGAAATGGGCTCACTTCGAATTCCCTTGTAAATTTATCGGTAGGTTTAATAAAACAAGCATTAAGGTAAATGTACGCAGTAGAAAAAGGTTATGTCAACCTATTAGGGTCGTACCCAAGTAACAATTTAAATGCTAGTTAGATTTATATCAGCTTTAAAATGGTTTTAAAATGGTCGGTAGAAATATTGCGGTTTTATGAACATCTTCAAACATGCTAACAGATCTTAGTCCATTTATTCTTAAAAATAAGTCTTAAAGCAGCCTTGGCAGCAATAATATTAAGTGTCCATGAACTTGAGTCCGGTTACTCTTGAGTTAGCTTTAACAAGGCTTTTGCGTTATCAATCATAAACCTTGTTGATCTTCTGGAGGGTTTAAAGTATTTTTAGTTTTAAAATAATCTGTCTTACGACTATAGCTTTGAGTTGGATTTAAAACATATTCTTTAAGCACTTCATAAAACTTGCAGTTTTATATAAGATAGCAATAAAGTCTTAGATTGGCTACTTAAAAGACTGTATTAGGATTACTGGAAAAATATATTGCTTCATTAAGGCTATCTTTACAAAATCCTATTGGACTTTTCTATTGCTTTCTTAAACCATTACTTTAACTCCTACCGCCTAGAGCTCTTTTAAAGTGGCCATCTTGTCATTCTGAATATCTGTCGGTAGTAGCGGTGTTCAATATAAGTTCCTTAAAAAAGGAAAATATTTCACATAAATACTTACAAGTTACAAGAAATGGTAATTTCAAAAAAAGTAAAGTTCCAATCTTTAAAGATAATAAATGAAAATGTAGATCAACATAAAACTGGACAGAATTTGAGGTTATGGTGATCTAATTGGGTGCGGAAAACTTGATCGCAGCGCTAGAAGACATGTGACACCGTGATAAGGCCAAGTAGTTTTATGAGCAGGCCGAGCAACCTTGGTCAAGAATAAGAAGCTTTACTCTAAGAAACAGTTAGGAGTAAACAGATTAATTACCGTAAATAAAAGGTTATGACAAAACTAATAGGATTTATGCCTTCTTTCTAAGAAACCTTGAGGTTTAAAAAATACGAGGATTTTAACAGTAATACAATATAAAATTACAAGCAAACATTTTTAAGTTTGTTTATAATACCTAATTAAACCTTGTTTAGAATTAGTCAATAATAATTTAATTATTTAAAAACGCAGTAAATTTAAGGCGCTTTAATTTTTAGAAGGTATATTTCCATATTTCATCGAAAAAGTCGACTGCGCTATAATTTTTGTCTCCCATTTCGGCGAATTTACCAGAGTTCTTAAACTCAATCTGATCTGCTTGAGCAGAAGGTTTTAAGTGAGTCTTATTCATTTGGCTGTAACAACGTCTTGAAAACCATAAAAAAGCTTCTTTTGTTTGTTGGGTATTGCTAGGCATTTGATATTCGATACAATATCAGACACGATGATGAGGAAAATAAGCATTTCTAAATCAATTATGACAAGAAAGAGAATAGAAACGGTCTGAGATCCTAGCCCGTGGCATTCATGGGCACAGCTGTCCTAAGCAAACAGGAGTACCGAGTACCCTTCCACCATGGGGTCAGCTTCACATCGGCAGAAGGCCTCGGATGGCGAAAGGAAACCGGAGAACTCGACTTATCTCTCCAGGAGAAATTCTGTCCCCCAGAAGGACCTTATTTAATTTATAAATAATTTAACCGCCACATTCTACATATACCATATTTACTGGACGACACGTGCGGTATTCGAGGAAAATACATACATTAGGACATTTGCCAATTAATCTCATGACACAATCGGGCGGTTTTTAGAACTGATGGTCAAAAATAACAACGCTAATTTTAGATACCAAAACTGGTCGTTTATTGGGTCTGGATACCTCGAATGTCCAGACGAGAAGGGGCTCGTCAATTCACAAAAAGGAATTTATACGACATCCGCCAAGAGGGCGCTCCAAACGGAGTCATCGCTTCGAGCCACTCGGAGCAGCATTCATCGGTACTGGTGGGTTGCACTCAAAAGTAATGTAACGAGAGTATCGACAACACAAATCGACCAGTGAAAGGGAAGAAATTGCACTACAAGATTTTGTAACATTACAACGCTACAAACATTCTGAAGCAGCATGATTAGATAAAGATTATATCAAATAATTGATTTTCAGCTATTCGGCGTGCTTTCAACGTATGGTAGTTGTAAACTTTTCCTCCGTACTATCCAATAAATGGTTCCCTTAAAGGAGATGCATCGACGGCAACGAATACGCAAGAAAGTATACCCGGATTATTATTAATTTTTTTCTCCAAAGGTATATTTAACAAGTTATTTTCGAGTAGTTCATAGAATTTTTTATTCTGTAAAACACTTCCATCGGATACTCCTCCTTTTGTTCCAAAATCACATAATACGAATCTATACTTTGCGATGGCTATTGGTAAGATGGATAATATCTGATCATCCTGTATATGTAGTGGAACGAAAAATTTAAATTTCATTCGATGTTTTAAATTAATCTTTTTGCTATTTGATTCATTTGCATTCTATTAACATTCACAACGAAATTGCAAAAATAAGCATTGCTATTGGATGATTTATACTACTCCTAACGGCCATCTCAATAAGAATATGGTTAGGCTGCCGAATTAAATAAATTACAATATCTTAAAATAATTAGAAAATTAATAATATGTCTTCTACATAAATGCAACTGACATGAATTATTTCATACACTTTAAGGAACTCATACATTCTGCAAATGTTAAATTTAATAACGCATATAAAATCCGTCGTTAAACTTTTCATCTACCCCTGGCATACTGCCACAAACCATAAACTAAAGAACTTTTCGTAAAATTAAACAGTTGAACGGTTCCTTAAGATATTAACGGACGATTCTCAACTCTATACTAAGGTAGAGCTGTTTTATGAGTCCATGGAACATTTAGTGTTGTTAATGCCATCCTGTAGGTCTTCTGTACATCGTCGCTTTCGATTTATCACAGGCTTGTTTTATATCTGCGTTTTGGAATAGTGACGAGTATAGGGTTTTTGCAACGTTTATTTCATGAACGGTTAAGTGCTAAATTATGGACCCGCTGGTAAACATCCCGATAAAATTACCTTGCTGATAGCAACAATAAAATGAATTGTGTAAACTCGACTTATGAACAACCTGGTCTGCTTGCCAGCAGGATAAGTAGTTCTTATCAACAGGTTAAATTAACGAGCAGAAAAAGCAGCTGGTAAAGGTTGTCAGCAAGATTAACCTCAATTTTTTTGCAAAAGAAATGTGAAAAGTATTCAGAGTAGCAAGACTTTGTTCGTATTTTTTGGATTTCATTTATTTTCAGTTATGTATTCATCATAATATTAATATTTCGATTAATGATGAATTATATTAATGTTGTACATACAAGAAAAAAGCGACCACCTTAATTATTGGGATGATGTCGATTTTCGAAATAGATTCAGATTATCTAAAAGCACCATTGGTTTACAAATTGTACAATTAATTTAAAATCGCACAGAAAGGTAAGTAAAAAAGTTTAAAATATATTTTTTTTTTGAAAACAATTTATTTGATTCTACAGCACAATAAATTTCAATGAGCTATTTACTATCTCTCAAATCAGTGCTTGGAGCTCTGACCTCGAGAGTTTACACTTGCTACAATATTAGCGGATTAGATTGTTTTTAACTTAAGTCTAAGTGATGTCTTAACTTTTTCACAAACAAATGAAAGCAATTCACATTTTTAATAATTACAGGTAATTTGTTATATACTTTTGATGCTTTAATAATTGGATTATTTAAACCTATGTTTGATCTGGTATACATTTGATAAATATTATTTTAACCTCTAGTTTCGTATCCATGAGCCTCATTATAAAATAAAATTGTAGTATTACACTTTTGTTGTTTATTTATTATCTTGAATATTAATTTCGATTGTTCCAACTCTAACACCCTACTGAGCCTCCAGACACCCAACTCCCCATATAGAGCGTCCGTGTGTGTACGTCTCTCATAACCGTAAATAACTTTTAAAACCTTATTTTGTAAAATTTGCATTGCATTAAAATTTGTACTACCACACATACCCCACACGGGAAGTAAGTACCTGAATTGGCTCAAAAGAAATGCATGATATACATTATTTTTACTCTTAATTGACAGATAGTCTCTACACCTAAAGATAATTGGAATCATTGGAACAATCTTTTTAGAAATATTGTGAATATGTTCCGACCAATTAAAATTTTCATTAACGTGTAATCCCAAGTATTTCATTACCGATACTCTTTGTAATATATAGTTATCAACTTTAATTTCCATGTCTCCAACTAATTTATTCTTTTGTTTGAACATCATATACTTTGTTTTTTCAATATTGATTTTTATCCTATTAGAAAGTAGCCACTTCATGTAGACCTGAAGATCAGCACTGACTATTTGATTGAGCTTTTTTCCGTCTGAGTCTGTATATACTAATACCGTGTCATCTGCAAATGTGAAGTACCGAGCCTTAAGATTTGCTCTTTTTAAGTTCAGTACATAAAGGGAATAGAGGAGAGGACCAAGGATTGACCCCTGTGTGTACCCCATATGTGTTTGTTAATGTTTTACTACATACACCCTTATGCTTGACGTATTGAATTCTGTTACGTAGATATGATTGAATTATATTATAAATTTTACCTCTAAAGCCCATGTTTTCTAGCTTGTCCAACAGGATGTCAAAACTCACAACGTCAAATGCCTTCTTGAGGTCCACAAACAATGCAATAGCCACCTGTTCGTTATCCAAAGCTTTGGATACATGGCTCACAAGGTCTACTGTGGCACTTAGCGTGCTGCTATTTTCAACAAAACCATACTGGCACTCGTCTACAGAAATATATTTTTCCATAAATACCAACATCCGTTTCTTTATTAGCTTCTCGATAATTTTTGAAAATACGCTTACAACAGATATTGGCCTGTAATTATTCATAAGGTTTTTTTTACCGCTCTTATAAATTGGGTTAATTTTACTGATTTTTAATTCGTGTGGGAAACTTCCACTTATGAATATATTATTAATTATGACCTGATGCAGAATTCCCCTTAAGTTCCTGTATAATTTCGCTAATTTCTATTTCGATTGTTACATCAAGAAACATACTATTTTCACAATAAATCTCTTCACTTCCAACAAAGTTTGGCCGTGAGTTGATTTCATTTTTAATTTCTGTAACAATGTTTTCCCCTACTCCTGCAAATTGTTCATTCAAACTATTCACTTCAGTCATCTGTATCCTCAACTATTAGATTATTAATGTTTAATGAGCTAATATTTGTTTCCCTTGATTTATTTTTTATAAACTGATTAATAAAATTCCACTGTTTTTTCAAATTAGTTCCTGTACGTTTCCATTTGTTTTGAAAATAACGATTTTTTAAATCCTTTATTTTATTGTTGACTTTATTTTTTATTTTTTTAAATTCTGTATTAATTTGTAAATTACCCCGATTTTTATTAGCAAACCATAGAGATTATCACGCTGTTTCATCAATTCGAGTATTTCTTTATTGATCCAATCATTATTTTCACGAATTCTAATTATTGTTTTTACATATTCTGATTCAGTTTTACATATTTTAATTAAATCTATCAGCTTCCCAAATGATTCAACATTCACATTATTAATCCTATGCCTAAATAATGACTTAAATTTTTCATAATCAACTAATTTAGTATCATGAATTTTTTTTTTGGCTTATAAACCTTAATATTATCATCGATAGTTATAGACAACAATTTATGATCAGAGAGAGAATTATTTGTAACCTTGACTGTAACTCTGGTAGCACCGAATTCATCAATAGTATTAACCACCTTAAAATTATTAAATATTAACAAAGTTACATAATCAATAGTTACATCATTGTTACTTAGTAAATCTATATTAAAGTCTCCAACTATCAAATGTTTTTTTGGATATTGTTTTATAATTGATTCCAGTTTTGTTAAGAATACACCATTATCATGCGATGGTGGTTTGTAAATAACACTAACCTTTAGTTTTTGTTCACCTATACCAACACACAACCAATTTATTTTTTCATTACAATCCGATTTTTCCACTTCAACGTAGTTAATGTCTTCTTTTATGTAAATTGAAACGCCACCTCCTCTGGTTGGCCTACAGGAATACACAGCCCTATAATTACGTATATTAAATAGAAAAACCTCTCTCTCATCTAACCATGTCTCTGACAATACTAATATATCGCAGTAATTGTTCATTACAAATCCATGCACATCATCCAATTTATTCCGTATACTCTGAATATTCATATAAGCAATCGAAATTTTTTCTCGAGGCCTCTCTAATTTTTTAATTTTTTTAATCGCTCCCTACTCTCAACCTGCACACTTTCTGAATTTTCATCCTTTCTTACAAGGATGTTGCCATTATTTACCCATAGGAACTTGTAATTATTATTTGTTTTAAAGGTTTTTACTTCCTTGAACAGTTCGAAACTTGTTTTAGTTAACTCATGATTCAAATAGATTTTATTATTGTTGTTGTTGTATCCTAAATCTTTACATTGCAGGTTGTACTTATTTTTGGATTTTATCATTTCCTTTTTCCTGTTTTCATCCTCAAAAATCACCCGTTCCTTTCACCCTGCATCCTGAGTCTATATGATGTGAATTTTCCAGTAAGAACTTGCAAGTTTTGTCCAATTTGACTTATTACATGGGACAGATTTTCATTTTGCTTATGAGGCACACCATGGATAATCAAGTTGTTTCTTAATTCTTTTTGTTCTTTTTTATTGAGTTGCTTTTTAATGTCCGTCAGTTCACGTTGTAGGCTTTCATTCATCTTAACTTGCTCTTCGAATTTAATGAATAGTGCATTATATTTCTGGTTCATGTCCTCAAGTTTAGCCATAACATCATTAACTGCGTAATTTTTGGTTTGTTGTTTTTTACTTCTCTCGTTTTTGCAGTTTCCACAATACCATGGTTCAGTGGATTTACTGATTTGCGTGTAATTTTTTTGCGATAAGGACATACATATCCGATGCTTCCAAACATTACACTTTTCACACAATAATCCATCCTGATTATCCTGCACACGTTGATCACATATGTCACACTCTTCCGATATTGGCATATTGGCAACCCTGTCTATCAGATTGAAAATAAATATCCCTTGTATGGAATATTTTTTGTAGTTCCCACTTCTACAAACACACTCACGTAAACTTCTTAGTTTCACTATTACTAATATACTTTTTCCCCTATTCAAATCACCTACAATTTAACATATTTTATCAAAAACATTCACTGTTTACTACCGTACGTCCGTACCGGGTGTTTCACTATAAATGGACCCATGGCATAGCACTGTTGTATACAGGGTGTTCCATAAATGCGGGATTAAGCAAAGTTATATTTTTTTAAATGGAACACCCTATATATTATTGCATATTTGGATTTTGGGGAAAATTGTTACTATTTTTGAAATATTGACAGTTGAAAATCGACAATTTACCAAGTTTGACAGCCTGTAAAATCTAAACGGCTAATGATAGAGCAAAATGGTTTGCACTTTCCTGTCTTGATTTTTCATAAGCTATGGTTTGACACTAATTTTAGATTTAACCAGAGGTTAAATTTAACCGGAATTTCTTAACCTCTGGTTAAATTAAAAATTAGTGTCAAAGGATAGCTTATGAAAAACCAAGATAGGAAAGTGCAAACAATTTTGCTCTATCTTTAACCGTTTAGATTTTACAGGCTGTCAAACTTGGTAAATGGTCGATTTTCAACTGTTAATATTTTAAAAACAGTAACAAATAGGTATAGGATATTATTTATGAAATATGTCTAGAGTTCTCCGCAAAATCCAAATATGCAATAATATATCCCATTATCCATTTAAAAAAATATAAATTTGTTTAATCCCGTATTTATGGGACACCCTGTATACAACAGTGCTATGCCATAAAAAACTTCATTTCATCCCCTTTATTTTTTGTATTGAACGTTTTTTTTCTAAAACGTCAATTGAGAAAGTTAAAGGGGGGGACCATTTATAGTGAAACACCCGGTACACCACTCATATAAAGTAGGCTTCCATTTTACTGGGTTATGGACATAAATTGAAATGCTATCTATTGCAAAATTATTTAAAATGTTACTAGAGCAGTTTGTTCTCTTAAAAATGATTATATAAAATTTCCAGAAAGGGAGGAAATAACAAAAAATAAGCCAAAGGTTTTTAGTAAAGCAACATTTCCAAAAGGACTATTAGTAATAGATGGAAGAAAAATCGGTGGTGATTTTTTCTAAGCATTTTCTTCTTATCTTATTGAATCAGTTTTTTACATTAAATGATCTCCAAATATTTTTCAATCAAGTTGCATAAAAGGACAATTTCTTTTCCAGAATAATTAGCGGATCTTCTTTTTTGATATTGTTTATCGCTTATCACTTTATTTCACCACATTCACAGAGAAAAATGTTGCCAAAATTCAGAAATAACAACATTCAACATTCCTAACTTAGAAACCCCACACAAAGATCTCTCTTCGTCTTCATTTTTCGAATGGCACTTACAACTGCACGTTGTAACACCTCCTTGTTACGTATCTAAGGGTAAAAAATTTAATAATAATTCAATTTAAGTTACCAGTAAGTTTACCAGCAGCATAACATTTATCTGCTTGGTAAGAATGACTTACATTACAGCGGATCCATTATTTGGCCCTAAAGAATTTAAACGTTGGTTTAGCCTTAACTTGGCACATTCCTATTTTGATCCGCATACTGAACATGGAGTTTCACAGGTTTTGGTAAGGTAAGTAACAATAGTTAAGCCGTTAGGAGCTAAACTTATCTTCAACTCTAAGATCTTGTATCTGATTTATATTCTCATAAAACAATTATTTTAAAGTTCAACTAATGGATTGTTGAAGTGAGAAATATAGAGAAGAACTTAAACGAGTGTAATGACAAATAAAATTTACACTGTTTGGTCAGAATTAATTCCTGGCATTTTCAAGGACACAGACTTCTATTATCTTCAATTTCAACATATCAGAATAATTATTTTGTATTGTAGTATTAACTACTTTGATAATATAACTTTATTCATTTAGTTGTATTAAAACCATTGTCAGGATTGTCACTCTGAAATTTCGCATATAAGCGCGAAAGAAACTAAGTAGAAAATAAGGTCTCAACTTGTTCTTTTGTAATTAATTAGTTCCAGAAGTATGAAGATAATATCTGCATGCGGACATGGGCGTCGCAAAATATTATTTTGCTCCAACCGTCAAAAAATATTGACGTGTTTGTACTATTTTCAGGTGTAAAAGCAAGCAATTCTCTTACTGTAACAAAAAATTGTGCACTTTTAATCCAAGGCTTAAATATTCTACTTTTAATCCTAGAATAAAAAGTAGTTACATTTGAGCCCTTAAATTAAAATTTTAATAAAAAACATTGCCTCTTCCAAACATAATATAAGAAACTAATTGGGCACCTATATTTATTTGTTTATATTGGTATTAAATGTACAGTTGGGACATTTATTGCCAAATTGTCGAAATTCAAAACACCGCTGAAATTATCACTATCAATTTTAGAACAAAAAGATTTTCATTATATTAATTTAAAACATTCTCAGTAATTGTTGATGAAATATCTGAACAGAAACCTGTACTTTCTTTGTCAGGGTGCAATATTTTTCTGATAGAATTGTCTTTGTGAATACGCGGTTCTTTAGTATATCCTTCTGCTACGGTACTCGACTTCCAACCACCATGTTTTTTAAGACAAGGGAGATCACCGCCAGCATCAACAAGAGATGTAGCAGACGTTCTTCTCAACGAATGTTCAGTATATTCCCTAACTTTAAAAATTTTGCGATTTCTTGCAGCACAGCACTAATTTTGTGAATACCAACAACTATTCTTTGACATTTTCCTTTATCATACTTAAGAAATAAACAACATTCCTGTAAATCTGATGAGCGTAGCGCAACATATTTTCGAATTAAACGCAAATAATGTTCGCCCATAATTGTAAACGAACAAGGTTTCTTCGTTTTTGTGCGCAAAATGTTTATAATTAAGGCTGAGCCCAGCGTCATCAATTTTCAAATTTGTCACAACGCATAGCACCTGGTAATTTCTAATACTAGAACAACCATCATCATCAAATATACATTATTCGGGGCCGTATCCAGGAATCGATCCACTTCGTCCTTTGTAAAAAGTTTAAATTTTTTAGGTATATGCCGGTCATGCAAAATAGTCATGCAAAATAGAAAGAACCCTGAGATGCGCAGATGAAAGGAAAGGAGAGTCAGTGTACGACAGAGATAGCGAAAACCAAATGTGGTAAAGTACACTCCCCGTATAAAATAAAAGCGGAATTGGATTCATATACGGTCGACTTAGACGTGAGTCGACCGTATATGAATCCAATTCCGCTTTTATTTTATACGGGGAGTGTACTTTACTACATTTCGTTTACACCAAATTTTCGACCTTCGGATCTGCGCATTTGGCAGCAGCCCAGTGTTGTCGCTCTCAGATTTCATTTCACGCGCAATCAATCAAAAACAACCCAAAGCAATGCCCAAAATCGAGCAAAACGATTTGAAAAATATATGAATTAGCACGTACATATGCGTGAAATATTAAAATTGGTGTAGATAGACGCGAATTATACGGTCGCTGGGATAGTCCTGTTTACCTGTTTGCTATTTATGTAATAATTATGTTTTTGTTGCTATGATATTTATGGGTAGGATAATAATAAGCCAAGTCGGCAATAAAATTAGCAAAGGCGCAAGCAGGCCCTTACATCATTACGCGGGCCCTTACATCATTACGGCAGGATCGACCATTCCTTCATCCTCGTCAATCGGACTGCTGGGTGTCGGTCAACAGCAATATGTCCTGGCATAACCACGTTACTAATATCGCAAAATCAGCCTCCCAGAGGCTTGGTGCGCTATTTCGCAACAAAAAACTGTATAAGCCGCAGCATTTGCTGTTGCTCTAGCTCTACAAAGCGCAAATAAGACACAAAAATACAGAGCTAATTATTTTTAATAGTTACTTACATGTCGTTTACCAAAATAACAACAAAAAATTGTTTGGGCCCCATATCCATCACAGAACCTGTCACAGAACACAGATTTTCAAAATTAAAACAATAAAGTTTAAGTGAGCTTGATGAGCTTCATCAGTATTAATAAAACATATATTCATTTGCCCTAAAGTAGACTTCACACACCTATAATATATATTTACTTTAATTGCCTGCGTTACATTAAGACCTCGGTGAAGGCAGTCATTGAATATTATACAACCACCCTAGGGGTGAGGTAAGCAGATAATAGAAAAATCACATAATTAACTAATATCATGTTATACACGTAATGTTAGGCACAGCCTCTAAAATACAGTGTGTATGACTATTCACCGTCTATAAAAATAGAAAAACAAATCTTACCAGAATATTCTTGGATGGGACAAATGATTTTCCCTTTTAATTGAATTTACCCACTGCTGCCTCAATTCACCTTATTGGAAATGAAAAAATGCCACTTTAGGTCCATTTTTATACTTCCCTTTACATTTGGAAACACAACAGGTTAACATCATTTTTTTCAATTCACTCAACACTATTATACACATTTATTTAAAAGTCAATGTTCTCAACTAGGCTTAAGCTTAAACATACTTTAATTATTACAACACGTACCTAAAGCCAACGGGGGTGGCCATATTAGCTACTGCTTTTCTTAATTTCAGGGCCTTCTTATCTAGAAGAAGTTGTCTTGATTATGCAAAACATTTCCGGCTAAATGTTTGCTTCCTTACTAACTTCAGTTAACAACGAAACACTTCATATTACATCTCATGTTTCGAGACGCCTATATTAAAACTATCAAATAGGCATACCTATCACTAGCCAGGCAAAACCCAGATATCTCAGTGAGCCAAACAAAATTTCATTTATATTCTATTCAATTATGATTGCTGTAGATGAAAGATTCAATCCTCAGTGTCTCTACCAGTGAAGTGAAAATGTGCGCTGTCGACTTAGCTCTAATTGTTTTTTTTTACAAATTGAAATTTAGTGTTCCACAAAGTTTTTTGCAGTTTATAAATTTATAAATTCCGTAAAATATTCTTGAAACAAGAAAGAATTAGTCTAGAAAAAGTAGTTCAAATTACCGCTTGCGTTAATAATTTTCGCAGACTAGTCCTCAGTATCTACGTCTATGCTTTTAAAACTTCATGCATCCCGTTTTGACAGGATTAAATCGCTACACTGCACTTATTAAAAAAGTTGCCGCTCCGTCAACGCAACAGACAAGGACGACAGCGGAGGAAGAATATAGCTTTATAAGAGTTTTTAACCGTCAGAAAAGGCGAGATTTAAATTTATTTTTGTTGTGCGTTTTTAGCACAAGTTGTTGAATAAATTCGCTGGCAAGTTTGGAATGTTCGAATTAATTAACTTTTCAGAAGAGTCGTTCACACACAAGGTGTTTCAGAAAAGAACCAGCAAATTTTAAAGCACGATTCCTTGGCAGAAAATACGCTGAAAACAATGGGTTCGTTTATAAGATGCAGGGTGTAGAAAATTAAAGAAATGTATATATTTTTGTAAAAATCTTAGAGTTAGTTTGGATTAACAAATATCGTGCGCTTTTAAGAAAATCAATACGCCACTGTCAAAGGCATTTTTTGGCATTATTTTAAGTTCATATTTTATCCATAACAAAAATTATATCTTGCATTTTCTTGAACCTTGTACTGTTAAGTTATTTGGCAAAACCTATACTACGGCTTTTTCAAAATGTTTCGCACAAAATTTTCGTCTTAGAAAATGTGCAGGTGCTTCGACTAGTAGCCAAATAACTTCTAAAGAGTGCAAAGATACAAAAAAATTGCAGGTTCTGGATAAAATGTAGATTTAAGGAAAATACAAAAAAAAAACTTTTACCAGTGGCGTATCATATTTTTTCTTTAAAATGCTAAGGATTATTTGCGGAAACCCATACTTATACGATACTAGCACCTTTCAAAATTTAAGGTTATTATATTGTCGATAATATTTGTACAGTATGCAATATTTATCTTCTCCACTCCAACCTGTCTTGTGCTTTTTGATGCCAGTCTCTTCCTGTCCTTTCCTTGATGTCGTCAATCCATCTCTTTGTGGTCGTCCGATGCTTCTCTTGGAAAGTCTGGGTCTCCTCTGCATTAGCTGCCTTGTCCATCTCGTGCTGTTCTGCCTGGCGATGTGGCCCGCCCAAGTCCATTTGAGAGTGGCAACGCGCCTCACTACATCCTCCACTCTTGTTCGGAGTCGTATATCTTCGTTTCTTAGGTGGTCTCGAAGTGATACTCCTAGCATAATCCGTTCCATTGCTCTCTGCGCTCTTCGAAGTTCGTTAGCTGTTCTTATGGTTAGTGTGGTTGTTTCTATTGCATATGTTAAAACAGGAAGGATACATGTATTGAAGACCTTAGCTTTAAGATTTATGGGAATGGCAGGGTTTTTAAGAGTGTCGCTTAGATGTTCGAATGCCATCCACGCTAGTCTGGTTCGTCTACTCACTTCCGCCTGTTGGTTTTCCTTGCCCTCCGCTCTCTGAATTAAGCTGTTTCCTACTTGTATTTGTACCTCGTCTGGTGAAAGTATTTTCATGCTTAACCCGACCTTTTATGAAGCTTCCTTTAAATCTGATATCATTTCCTGTAGTTCTTCTAGATTTGTGCTCATGAGAACCACGTCATCAGCGAAGCGAAGGTGACTAAGATATCTGCCGCCTATGCTAATTCTCTTTTGGTCCCAATTTAGTTGTTTGAAGATGTCTTCCAGAGCCATTGTAAAGAGCTTCGGAGATATTGTGTCTCCTTGCCTCACCTCTCGTTTAACAGATATTTTTTTGGTTTCCAGATCGTCCATCTTCACTTGTAGGGTTGCCTTAGGAGGTTTGGTGTTTAGTGTTTAGGATTTGATGTTTAATTTTTTATAAAATTTTTGACCACGTACAATTTGCACAATTGTATATAGTTTTGTATTGTTAGGTTTTTCTTTTTCTTTTCATTGTATGTTTCTATTTGAGTTTATATATATATTTTTTGTATGTTTTGTACTCTAGCTCTAGCTTTGTTTGCAAATTGTAAAAATTTTGACAATAAAGCATCTTATTATTATTATTATTATTATTATTATTATAACTTTGATTATAACAAACTAGACGCGCTTGGAATCCGTGGTCCTGCCAACAATTTTATTTATTTTTTAAATGATCGTAAAAGTTTTGTGAAGGCGGAAAACTGCAAGTACATCGAGGTACTCCTCGAGATAGTGTTCCTGGACCGCTGATATTTTCTGTTATATGTTAATGACATACCCATACATGTGTGCCAGTATATTCAGAAAAAAATTTAAAGAGTTTCTCATTGATCACAGTTTTTATGCGATAAACGGGTATGTTTTGGCATGTTGCTGAAATCATTTTAGTTCATTCAGCTCTCAAGTTGGTATTTTATATACTTTTTGTTTAATGTTTCATATTTGTGAATTGTATCCTTATCAAGTTATACATATTTCTTTGACGTACCTTATTTATGTGTTTACATTATTGTAGGTTTTTTTTAATTTTCGACGCTCTGCGTACATCATTTATGAACGAAATGATTAGGACATATTTAGGTTCTGGCGTATTCTTTACTAAGCAATCTTGCTTTAAAATTTGGCTGATTTTTCTGGTTCTGTCATTTTGAAACTCGCCAAAACGTTAATTATGATTGTGATTAATTTTCTTCAGATGCTAAAATTATGGCTTTAAATTACGTTTTGTTACAGGATATCATCACACTACCCAACAACCGCCAAGAATTACGGAACATCCTGTAGATACAACGGTAGCTAGACACGATCCGGCAACACTCAACTGTCAGGCGCAAGGAGAACCTGAACCAACAATAACATGGTAAGCTTTTTCGATATACATATATGCTTTCATTTAGTAAATTTCGAAATTAATTATCGAATATATATAGTTTTTGAAGTGAAACTTCTTTAGCGAGGATATAGTCAGCAAAAAAATAAACGCTTATCAAAGTGAAACGCTTATCAAAGTTGAAACGGTTATCAAAGTGAAACGTCCCTTTAATTAAGCATATTCCGGCATAGCTAGAGTGTTGAATTTTTCAGGCCATGTAGCCCCCCCCCCCCTTGGGCGGGACTAAAACAATTAATTAATTAATTTCGGGAGAGCTAGGTGGTCGAAATCTTTATGGTAGGTGCGCCTCATGGGGGGCTACCTTTCACCATATGGGGGAAGGACCGGGGCTATAATTTAAAGGGGGATTTTGGGGAAAAAACAGTTTTTTCTGATATCTCTGCTACGGACCCGCGGATCGAAAATCTGACAGGTTCATCAGTAGGAGGGTGGTATACCCCATACCCCCCACCTCACCGGATACCCAAACATTTTCGACAAAATGGGAATAAATTGGAAAAAACATACCTAAATAATTAGTCGGAAAGTTAATAAAAGTATTAAAAAACGAAATAAGAAAAAAATTAAAAATAAAGTTAGAGAAACGCGGTTTTCGGCGAAAAAAAGGCAAACGAGTTCAGCTGCGACGTCGCGGATGGCAAAAATAATAAGAAAAAAATTGCTTTATGAAAAAGAAAAGTTGAAAAAAATTGGAGAAAAATAAAAAAAATTTTTAAAAATGTTCGAAAAGTTAATAAAAGTGTTATAAAACGAAATAAGTAAAAAAATTATAAAAAAGAATAAAATATTGTTCGGAAAGTTAATAATAGTATTATAAAACCAAATAAAAAAAATCAAATAAAACAAAAGAAAAAATTGTTCGGAAAGTTGACAAAAGTATTATAAAACGAAATAAAGAAAAAAAATAACAAAAAAAAAGTCAGAGAAACACAGTTTTCGACGAAAAAAAAGTAGAAAAAAAAAGAAAAAAATAAAGAAGTGTCGAAACCGGGGGCAAAAGTTGAGAAAAAAAAAGCTTAAAAAATAAAAACTCAATTCCTAATAACTTTTTCACTTCAGTTGTGTGCTTATAAAGGTGAGGCACATATTTTTTTTTTGTTCATTCACGAGCAAAGCCTATTTCAATATACCATTCAATTGTTTTTTTATAGAAGAAATTTGAAATTTTGATTGCAAATACAATTCAACAAAACTCAGATTATCCATCGAAAAGCAACTGAATATCACTATTTGGTTTTCCGGAAGTGAGTCTAAGGATTTCAAATAGGATCCAGTTGTTGACACATTTGCATAGAGCTTAAAATTGCCATTTGATTGATGTGTCACAAGTTGCCAGTATTTTTTAAAATAGCCGCGTAGAAATATTTTATTTCGAACTTAATATGGCGGCGTTTTCAAGTAACCCCTACAATTTTCGGCAAACCACCCATTGAAATAAGAGAAAAAAATGATTTTCTGGTTGGTTTTCCTTGGGTTGGCCAAAGAATTGATTTGTTATATGATAAAAAATATTAGTTTTTATTTCAAGCAAAAATTTGTAGGGGACGTGATACTAAATAAATACTTCCAATAAAATGTCTCTTAATACCTGAAAAAATGTTTAACACAATGATTTTTACCTATATTTGATTTATTTTATTTCTGACAATAAGAAAAACAATGAGAAATAACATAATTGAAACAAAGTAACAAAAGTAAATAAAAAATAAATGAGTAAACGAAAACTTTGATAAATAATATTAAACAAAAAACATTCAGTTAAATGTTCTATGCGCTGGGTTTCGAGTTGACATAACCTAACGCTCTCCAGATTTTTTGTAAGTAATTTTATGAAATGCTAATGCGATAGGTTTTCAATGGACGTTCAAATTCTGTTTTACAATATTCCTAGAGATGGTGGAGGAATTGCATTAATTTTCTCTTACAGGTAGCTCCGAATTGAAAAATCCAGAGACATCAAATCCGTAGACCTTGCTGGCCAATAGACTGATCTGTTATTTCTTAACCAATGCTCACCAAAAAATCTCCCATTTCAATAATTAGTTACAACTCCTGAGTTGTGGGCGGAGACGCCATCTTGCTAGTATAATAAAGTTGTCCTGTAGATTAAATCAAATCAAATCAAATCAAAATATGCTTTATTGTTAAAAGATATAAATCTTGATAACAAAGCTTCTAATATATAATATTGATATAGTTCTATTAATAGTTTAAAAATATATCAATTTTCTACTTGACAAAGAGTATATAAAAGGACAAAATTAAGAAAAAAGATAGTAAAGTCGAAAGGTCAAAAGACTGTTCAATATTTAAACTACTAAAAACCAAAACCTATTAGGCAGAAGAGATGAGAAGTACTCCTGTATAGAGTAAAAGGTCATAGTCAGAAGTAATTTCTGAACTCGTTTTTTTAAAATTTTGCACTCTTTAATTTTCGTTACACTAAGGGGTAGGTGATTGAACATTTTTTGCTGTCGTAGAGGATGAATTTCTGTGTAAGTGAAGATGTGGAAATTGGTGGATCAATGATATGTGAACTTCTAGTATTGATTAAGGAGGGAGCATGAATATTAGAGGAGTACTTCTGCATTACGTAAACAGATTCTAAAATTAAAATACAAAGTAAGGTTAAAATATGTTTGCTTTCAAAGAATGGTCTGCAATAATTTCGTGGAATAAGACCACGTATTGACCTTACAGCACACTTCTGAAGAACAGAAATTATGTTAAACAATGTTAATGAGCAATGACTCCGGAAGCAAATGTCATAACTAAAATGTGGCGCAATTAAAAAAAAAAGACCCCTCTAGCAATCGATTCACCCAGCTCAATTTTGACAATTCTAACAGCAAAACATGGTGATGAAATTTTTTTACATAAATATTCAATATGTCAAATATGAGCTGATCATCAACATCTAGGTCAAGATAATTTGTGTTCATGTTTCTACCTATAACAATGTTATCCATACAAACATTGCCCAGATTACATTTAAAATTCATAACGGATGTCTTTTGAATATTAAATAATAGCCGGTTGGAGTTACACCACATCCTAATTTTCGCTAAGTCTTCATTTAACATAATAGTCAGCATGTCAGTATCTGACCATTCTCTGTAGTCGAAGGAAGATCGTTAATATATATCAGAAATAACAATGTCCCCAAAAGGGACCCTTGTGAAACATCAGCGTTAATGTTCAAGCTATCTGAAACACTATCATGAGACAACACTGACTTCGCTGTGATAAATAAGAATAATAGCAATAATGTAAATATGTTTACATCTATTTCAGTTAAATTTATTTGTTTAGATACTTTTCCTCTCATGTCACCCAGTATATTCCAAATCTCTCTCTGACGATTACTTGCAATAATGATATTCTGTTGTTGTAATAAGTGGTTTTGGCTAATTTAATGGCATTTCAGTAAATTGACCTATATTTATTAAATTATTTTGCAGGAACTTCTTTGGAAATTGCAAATTTCTGATGGAATGTAGACATCTGAAGGTATTTGAGGAAATTCTCAAGCCTACATTAATCCATGGCTTTCTTTAGCGCGATCTAGTCAGTACAAAGTTACAGTTCTTCAAAATGCTGGATGTGGCATCATTAAGTCCAATATCTAAATTCTGGATCGTAATGTAAGCTCATGAAATAGGCAGGAACAAATCATGAATATTCTTGTTATTCATTATAGTATTTGGGAGTAAATACAGAGTGGCCTATTATAGAGATTAGAAGACCAACGTTCTTCCTCTTGAAATTGACTAGGGACCAAAAAGCATTATTTATATCGACGTTTTAGTCGACTGCGTGAAGTTATTGCAGAAATCATAGACAACTCGTTCTAATCACCGCGCGTCCATGGTCCTTGGAGCCAACTTTTAAAATAAAATATAATTTCTTAAATTCATTTGAACACCATCTAGAAAACCTTTTAGATGGGAACCTGTTACTGTTAAGTGGAGCAAATATTTCTCTAGCCCCAAATAGAATATTATGAAAGTGGTTTAACATTATATCGAGAGATTTATGTCCCAAGGGACATAACCAAGAAATCCATTGAATTCCATAAAATTAGCAGTTATGAAATCATAATGGATTGATTTGATCGAATTTAACTTTATTTACAGGTACAAAGATGGCGCTATTCTACGCACGACAGTCCAAGATTCACGATCGCATAGGGTCGTCCTGCCAGCAGGAAATTTGTTTTTCTTGAGAGTGGTACAGAGCAGAAAAGAATCGGACGCAGGAGTCTATTGGTGTGAAGCCAGCAACGCGCTAGGAAAAGTCAGAAGTAGAAACGCTACTTTAACAGTTGCAGGTAAGTGTTTGTTAAATTAAAGTGTAGTTAAGAATTACGTGAATACAAGGGGAATGTCCCAGCCGAAAGTGAGCCAGTTCTGTTCTAATATAAAATTGAGAAAATCGTCTTCGAGGGCCTAGAGTTTTTTATTTTTTCTCTCACAAATGATATTAATTTTGATGACCACCACATATATATTGTTGCCAAAAAATCAAGTTTAAGGTTTCCCTGATTTACTAAGAATTACCGTTTACTCAATTTCATGAAAAATATAACCTTTGAACGCTCCAACTGTATTGCTAAACTCAAAATTAAAATAAAAGCATTTTCTAAACATAATTTATACGCGCCAAAATTATTTAATATTTTGATATATATTTGATTACATTCTCTGAGCCAACTAGGAAACTAATTAGGAAAAGTGTATCATTGTCAACGCTCCCAAACCCAGAAATATAGTTTTTTTTCCTTTCACTGGTAGATTTATGTGGTTGATATTCTCTTTACCTTACAATAGAACATGCCCATTCTGAACTTAGAATTTGTATCTTAAAATTTATGACATTAACTATATCATTCTTTGGATTATTGGAACGTACCCAACCGCGATCGACGGATACTGTTCCGAAGGGTTCGGACGTTCTCTTGACGGATGTCTAAGATATCGTGTGGCAATTAACTGACGTGGCCTTTCCCTTCCGAGCAATGAAGACAAGTTTTCGAAGTCGAGATATTTTCGTTGTCCTAATTTTGCCCATCAGGTCTACTATTCTTATTAATTTATCATGAGAGAAGTTGGCAAGCACTTTGCCACTAACACGTTCTCGTATTATCGGCAATATCGTCTCGTAAATGTATTTTATGATGTGAAGTGATGTTACCCTTTTCAAAAGGTATGTTATATCTTTCTGTTTCTATATTCGATAGTTAAAATTATTTATAATTTAACTAGGGTCCATCCTCCGCCCAGTCTTGCTCCGCTAGAGAGTTTCTCCAGGTTCATTCCTGCCAGTTTGAGATCCATTTTTGTCGAAGTGATACTGACCTACATGACGTGACGTGCAGCGTCACAGGAGGCAGTAAAGCTCTAATTAGGGCCAGGCAAGTTGCCGTGAGAATTCGGGACCAACCACTGCCAGTGAATTCTACTCTTGTGTGACCGTGTGAGATTGACTTATGACAATGACTATTATTGCTTATTTTATTTATCGTTTTTTTTTATCGTATCTATTACCGTTTTATTATCGTTATTTATCGCTATAATTACCTGATTTAGTTTTTGTTTTATATACATTTACTTAAATGCTACACCATTACTGTAAGTCATATAATTTCTTATCTTATTCCTATGGAACTTACCGACAAATGACTTTTAATCGTTTATTATCTTTTATCGTATCTGTTACCGTTTTTTACAGCTAATTCATAATTAATACCGACTTTCTTCCTTACCGTAGCTGATATTATCTTGGTTATCTATATTGCTAATATTATTGTAATTATCTGATTTACTTTTTGCAATGTGTATACTCTCTTAATTGCTACGCACTTACTGTAAATTGCTGTAAGCCTTATGGCAGTAGACCGTCTTACATAACTTTCACTTTAGGTTTTTGTCCATAAGCAGGTTACCGAATTGAGCTCACTTCGATTTCCCCTGAAGATTTTCATTGACTATATGTTTTTCCACAGGACAATAATAAGTTGGTATAATATTTATTTTTTAACTGTTTATTGTTCACATATATTATCGAGACCATGGGATTATTTTATAATTGTTTTTTTTTATTTAGCAGATTGATCTTTATTTAATGTATTTTATTTAAGGCGTTCTGTGATAATCTGCTACTTAGTCAGAAAAATTCTGATTTTAGTTAGGAATATTTAAAGAAAAGGACTAGGCAGTATTAATGATTTAGAAATTAAGATTAAGGGTTGATGATTTTATAATTTGAGTGATTTTTATTTTATGGAATCTTATTATTATTTTAAGGGCCATACCATAATCTCAAATAGGCTTTACACCTAATTAATTTTCCATTGGGCACGATATGTCTGAGAATATATTTAATATTTAAATAAATAGATTAATTAGGATATTTGATGTTTATTTTGGTATGGTATGCTGGAGTCAAGGTAAAGTTGAGTTTATGCAATCCCTCTTCAGGTTTTCCGATATTTTTAGATAGGGTGTTTTTCTAAATTTTACTACCCTAATTTCAAGGCTTAGAGATCATTGATATATTTAGTGGGCCTTCGCCCAACTGTCTACTCTACGATCCACACCTATAAATATTAACACCGCACCGCCAGGCATATGGACCGGTTGTTAAGCAATTAATTAATCGGGATACAAAATTAAGGATTTGAAAATACATATTTTTAATTTAAAGTGCACCATTCGTGGAACTTTGAAACTAATAAAATTTACTTTTGGTATACTGGAACCAGAAATTAATTTTTATCCATAATTCAGTTCCTGCCATTGGATATTAGGCTTCATATAGTTTGATGAAGCAAATAGAACAACTAAGTAAAACGAATATTAACCAGTAACTAACTACTAAATATTAATAAGTTGTTGAATAAAATTTCAGGATGGCACGAGAATCGGAAGTGATGATGAAGGTATTTAAGTATAACTAATCAAAATATCTCATTTTAATATGATATATTCCCTATAGTCAAAACAATGGGAGGACATACTGTAGGTACGACTCAAATTAAGGAGACCCTGTCAGCATTCGAAGTTACTTCGAAAGTTGAATTGATTTATATTTTTCTAAACGAGAGCATCCGACTAGTTTTTTTTTAAACAGCACACAAAAACATAAATTCCTAATTAATATTTAAATTTACGATATAATTTATTGCAGAATATTTTTAAAGACAAAACAAATTTTACAATCCAAATTAAGAGGGAAAAAAGGAATTATCAATAAAAATTTCTTAACTTAATTGAATCTGAAAACAGACTTATCTTATGAAATTTAGTTTTCAAACTTTTCCGCTTTAATGGAATTGAAAACAAAAAGAAAAACTCAACTTTTCTCCTTTAAGGACCAGACGAAGTTTTCCTATTTGTTTTTATCAGAAAAACTGTATAAGTTCGCGAGCTTTGAAAAACCTGTTTAGAGTTTATAAAACTAAGCCCAAAATCTAATTAGAGTTTGAATAGTAAATTTTATTATTTTAATTCCATGAAAACTCCATAATCTACTGTGATAATATGTCTGCATTAAGAGCATTATATTTATGTTTATTTATGTTAATCCTTAATCTTGATAACATATGCATTTATATTAAATTGTGTTACCAATTACAATATCATATAGTCAATGCACCGCCTGATGTAAAACTATTAATTAATTAACAGATGCGAGTGAAATTCTAAATCCAGTTTAAATTATTTACAATGATAAATGTAATATAATTATTGTAAATAATTAAAATTAATGTTTTATCCCAAAAAATTTAAAATAATGGTAGTTTAGAAATAGCCGCCTTTCTGTTTTCTGGTCTCTTCCCTCTGAAATTAAACAAACGCAAAGTCCTGTTAAAACTTTAGTTGCACTTACAATGGAAAAAGTGCAAAGTAGTGTAATGGTAATGCTGATTACTGCAATATTCTTTTATTATTATGGCCTTTTTAAGGGAGAGTTAAATAAAACGTTCTTAAGAAGAGCACTTGAAAAAGTTTTCAAGGCAGAGCTATATAAGAACAATTAGGCTGTATCGTAGAGGGAATATAAATATCTCATAATGTACACTCTTACTTTGGGTGGCTACTCTAGCTTTTAGTTTAATGGATGTTTCAGTCAGAGGAGAATGTCCTGGCCTTTAGTGGTAGCTTCATCGTTTCCTCCTGTTCGGAAAAAATATTGCAAAAGGTAATATAACGCGAGTCGAAAGTTGGTTTAATTAAAATGAAAAAGCCTTTGACACAAGAAGGAAATTGAATCACAACCGGACACTCTGGATGAACATGTGCGAAAGGCAAATGATGAAAAACATGTTAATTAACTTACAAATGTTTGCCTTTTTCTCCACCTCTATGTACAATTCTTTGGAAAATAGAGCCGCTTCGACTCTGGCTCCAGGGTGTAAACAGCACAAGTGCTAGTTAGGTGACCCTGATAATCTTAAAAAAAAAACTCAAAAACGATCGACTTTTCAAGGACAAATCTGCCCCCGTTGTCAAGAACGAACATATCTAAAAATTAAAATGGTTAGTAAATGCACATAGCAGTAAAAAGCTTGTGCCAATTGTCAACTTTCAATTGACCTTGACAAGATGACAATAATATCGTCATATCGTTTAATTACTGGTTACTGGGCTTTTAGATCAGTTTGATATTGAGGTGTTATTAGGTAAATAATTGATTCATTTGTGATATAATTGGTGTTATGCGTTTAGGAAGAATTCGATGATTTTTGTTAATAAATAAATCGTGTTTTGAATACATTTTTAAACACTTACCTATGCCGGGGAATAAAATATGCGCTATCATGTTTAATTGAACTTTCTGGATGTTTTACCTGAAAAAAAATAACATGTAAATAATTATAAAATATATATAAAACTTTAAATAAAGCAAAATTGAACTATAGGATAACAATTTCTGTTGGAATAATTTTTTTATCCGATCGGACGAAAAACGACACCTTTCCGATGTGTTTTCTCACCGCAAAAGTCATGATTCCAGTATATTGTCAACATGTCAACATGCAATAACTGTACAAGAATAGAAAATAACTGTCCGGGAATATAACATTCCCGTCCTAGGCCGGGAATGTAACATTTCTGTCATATTCAAACGCCTTGTTTGTCAGATCTGACGTCTATCAAAAGTAACATTTAGCTGTAGTTTCCGTAGCTACGTAATAAGCTTCAAGCTCGCTCGATTCAAAACTTGATATTATGTTGAGTTTAAATTTATAACACCGTTTTTATTTAGAGTAATATTTGGCTCTATTTATATAAGTACGTATTCTAATTAATTTCGATCGGATAAAAAATTGTATGTGCGCCTCGTCCAGCAACTACCACAGTCGTCCAGGAATGTTTTGCTTTTCCTCCTAGTTACACAATATACTATTGTAGTAAGAAAAAACAAACAAACAAAGGGCACGATGTAAGGGGGACATTACATCGTGCCCTTTATTTGTGTGTTTTTTTTTGTTACAAAAATTATTCCAACAGAAATTGTTATCCTGAAGTTCCGACTATAAATTTTTGATGGCATGGGTTCAACAGTTCGATGTAGCTTCATCATACGAAGCTAATTTTTTCTTGTAAAAAGAATCTATTATTATTTTAATGATACCAAAGCTTATTTGCATTTTAGCTATAATTTAATTTACTGTATTTAAATATAAGCTGTATAGACCTATTTAGGGGAATATTTTTTTATTGACACCAATACACATTCCGAATAGTATACATAATAGCTATTTACATTATAAGAATTATAACAAGGATGATTCTCTTTCTGCATGGTACTAGCAGTGAATATTATCAGATGAGAAGTTAGCCGAGCCTGATAACAAGGCATGTACCGAGGCATACAGAAAACCTACATATACAAACAGATATTTAAATTTTAAATCAAATCACCCAATAATGATTAAAAAGGGGGTCGTAAAAAGTCTATAAGATCGAATGAAAATAATTTGTAATAATCAAAATTTCAACACAGAAAAGGAATTTTTAAGCATTGTTTTGATTAATAATAACTATCCTATTTATTTCATTCAAAAATGCTTTATAGAGTTTGAACAACCAAATATTAGACAAAATCAAAATAGACCTATTACGAGCCTCTTTATTCCTTATATTCCTGGTTTATCAGACAAAATAAAACGACTAGGTAATAAAATTAGCATACATACTATCTTCAAAACAGAAAACACCCTTAGATCCAAACTAACAAAAACAAAACCACTCAATGAAAATTAAATTACCAAAAATGTTATCTATAAGATATCATGTGAATGTAACAAATTTTATATAGGTGAAACCTGTAGACTATTATTATATTATTATCAAAACGTATAAAACCAACATCAAACCTATATTAAAAATACACAATTCCATAAATCACATATTTGTCAACATTCATTTGATATCAATCACAGAATACAATGGAACGCTTCAAGTCTTTTAGCAAATGAACCATCATATAAAAAAAGTAAAATTAAAGAAAGCGCTTTAATTTTATTAAATAAAGATGAATGTGTTGCTTCATCAGCATCTGTGCAGCATCTGGTTACCTTTGCTAAAAACTGAAGTTGATAAGGGACACTTAAAAATTAACTAAACCTTTTAACAAAAATCATTGAATTATTCCTAAACGCATAACACCAAATTGTAGATATATAACACCTCATATACGAATCAATTATTTACCTCATCACACCTCAATATCACACTAACCTAAAAGATCAGTAGCCAGTAATTAAACGATATGACATTATTATTGTCATCTTCTCAAAGCCAATTCAAAACTTGACAATTTGCACGAGCTTTTTACTGTTATTTGCATTTACTAACCATTTTCATTTTTAGATTTGTTCGTTTCTGGCAACGGGGGCAGATTTGTTCCTAGAAACGTCGACCGTTTTCCAGTTTCTTTTAGGTTTTTCAGCTTCGTTAAGGTCAGTAAACTAGCGCTTGTGCTGTTTATACCCTGGAGCCAGAGCCAAAGCGGCTCTATTTTCCAAAGAATTGTACATAGAGGTGGAGAAAAATGCAAACATTTGTAAGATAAACATGAATCCTCCTGAACAATATAGAACATATCTACATGTTAATTAACGTTCAAAACATTTAGCTAAAATTAGTTTCTTCGAAAAGATTTTACGCAATCAGATGTACAGCTACTTTATTTATAATGATATTGTTCCCTAAACACAGTGCGGCTTCAGAGAGAATTTCGGTACTGCGATAGCTTTGACTAATGTAATTGATAATATTGTTCGGGCTTGCGATACGAATATGAGTCCCATATTAATACTTTTGGACTTTACAAAAGCTTTTGATGCCATTAATCTTTCCCATCTGATTTTTAAATTGAAACACTATGACTTTACGAATAAGTCCTGTCATCTTATTAGATCATACTTGACAAACAGATTTTAAATAGTATATTAAGATACTAGTTTTAAAAGACCATATTTTTTCGCACGAGCATGAAATTAGGAAACGACCCGCTTGCGGGGAGTTTCCTAACGTGCGAGTGCGCTAAATGTCTTTTAAAACGTGTATTTTATACTATTTTTTCTATTTTGCACGTTTTTTAATGAAAAACATTAATTTATTCAAGTCGCGATCAAAAGTTGGACGGCCATCTTGTCACTTTTGACGTCTGTATTATTAGGAATCCCATTCAAAACGGTGTCGAAATGTTTGCTAGTAAGCTTTGAGATTGAACAATTTTGTTAATATCATAGCAACCAGTCAGCAAAAGTAGTGTCGAAAAGAGCTTCTTTTCGACACTACTTTGCGTATCGAAAAGACTTCTTTATGATACCAAAATAGAAAAAGATATATTCCAATTATAACTACTCTGAGCAGGCGCAGATATTGTCTGGGGTGCCTCAAGGTTTCATTTTAGGGCCGCTACTTCTTCTTGTGTACACCTCAGGTATTTTAAAATCACTACGTTATTGTAGGGTGCAAGCTTTTACAGATGACACTCAGGTTTATTGCTGTTTTGATGCTGACAGTTATCAGGGGACTAAGCGAAATACTAATGAGGATCTTACAAATTTGAGTGAACTTTCAATATCCCATAATTTGCATCTTAATCCCTCTAAATCAACTATCATGATTTTTGGAAGCAAAAATAAAGTTAACTTTTTTAAAAAAAATTGTAATTTATCAATAAATGGTTCAAGGTTAAATATGGTCGATACCGCAAACATTTTAGGCTTATCGTTGGACAACCAACATAGGATCAAAGAACATTCAAAAAATATTTAAAAAAAAACTTATATTTCTTTGAAAATGCTCTACAATAATAGACATATTATGAATTTAAATTTAAAAAGAACCTTATATAAATCCCTAGTATTGTCTAATTTCAATTATTGTGATTTTATTTATGGTTTTTGTCTCGATCAGGAAAGTAGACCTCGTATACAAAAAGTTCAAAATATGTGTGTGCGCCTGGTGTATGTTATCAGGAAGTATGATCACATTTCTCACTTTTATCAAGAAATTAATTGGTTGAAGATGGATAGCCGTAGAGTCCTTCATTTTTGTAGTTTTTTAATTAAGATTGTTAACGATCCTGATGGTTCGCCAATCTCGATCCGGGAGCGCTTCACTTTTCGCCGTGAGGTTCATAATAGGAATATACAACGTGGAGCTAAGTTGACTATGCCTCATCATCATAGTGTTATGCTTCAGCGTCGGTTTTCATTTAATGCTGTTAAATATTATAATTTGATACCCTCTGAATTGCTAGGTTTGAACGTACATTCCTTTAAATTTAGGTATAAAAAATACTCTTTGAATTTGCAGAATTCTAGTTAGTTACCTACTGTCTTGCTGGGCGGCTAGCAATGATTTATATTGCTAGCCATTGCTAGCTAGCAATAATTTATATTATTTAGAATTTTTTTTTTATGTTATTCATTTTTTATGACATTTGATATCTTCTTGCTGCCATTTGTTGGGACTTTTATGCTTTAATTTAGGTCATATCTCTGACTGGTTGAGTGGTGTAGCTATTAACCTAGACTGCGCCAGTCTTAGGTAAATATATTTTTTGTAACTGTCTTTTTTACAATTATTTCTAATAAAGGCATTTAATATTATTATTATTATTATTATTATTATTATTTTTACTTACAAAAATATCAGATAAGGTTTCTAATGGTTCATCTGTTTGGTACCTAGTGTACCATATGCTAGCGCAACTTCCAAATTAAATTGCCCTCAGTTAAACATACCATTTTTTGATGGGGACACCACATAGTGGAAATATTTTTTTGAATTATACCTTCGGTTCTAGATGATTCTAGCTTATCAGACATTGAAAAATTGATGTACTTAAAATTCTAAGTAAGGAGCGAAAACTGAAATATTGAAAAATCGTTTTATTTTTTCCCGAGCTTATTTAAAAACGGATTTCAAATTGAGATGCACTTTTGCATTATCACTTTCCGTTCTATCCAATAGTGATATCCAGTTTGGAATCCAATAACATTTCATCTTCAAAGGGTCATAATCAACTTTCTGTTTTTAAATACGAACTTTTTTTTATCGTTTTTCAGATGCTATTGACGTTATTAATATGAATATGTTTTTAATTTTTTTTTTATTCCTTATTTTAAATTTTAATTTTAATTTTTTTTAATTTACCTATTTTGCTTTGGCGTAATTTTATATAGTTTCTTACTTTTGAAATTTTTATTTTCTTTATTTTGTTTTTGTGTCAAGTGAAAAATTTATTTTCTTACTCCAAAGCAAAATAAATATTTTAAAAAATTAAAAGGTAAAAAAAAACTATTAATATAGCCAATATCATCTGAAAAACGATAAAAAAAATTAAAGTTCGTATTTAAAAAATGAAAGTTGATGATGACATCTTAAAGACGAAACGTCGGATTCTATATTGGATGTCACCATTGGATAGAGCGGAAAAAGTTGCAATGCAAAAGTGCAATTCGTTTTTAAATAAGTTCAAGAAAAAAATAAAACGATTTTTCAATATTTCGGTTTTTTTCCGTATATCTCCTGAAAAACTCGGAATTTTTGAAACTTTTCAGACGGCATATTGTTAGGCACTTAAATGCGCAATTTTGCCCTCATTTGACTGATACTGTATCTCTTACGGTTCCCAAGATCCCCATACATAGACTTGAATTCGAGACACCCTGAATTTGCTTCTCTTCGCGAATATTATTTCAATGCTCTTATCGGATTTAATGCATACTTATTATTCATGCCTTGCCTTTATGAAATATAAACATATGCCCGAGTGTTAATGCTATTACTGCCAATTTAAATTTTGGAATTTTCGTCCTTTCTTACAGATATAAAATTTTATTTAACGTAATGAATAAATATCAATGTTCAGACTAGAAGTCATTAAATTTCTAGTTATTGTGAAAAGTGATTATACAATCTATGTTGATACCTCATAATACAACCCAACACCCCTCAAATCGATCTTCAAATAGAAACATTCGCCTCATAGAATTCGGCATCCTTTCAAAACAAAATAACCAATACTAAATGCATTGAACCTTAGTTCGACCATTTATGCCTTCTTTTTACCTTTCGATTCATCAAGCGCTTTAATAGAGGAAATTCGATGTAACAAAGGGTTTAATTTGAATTTTCCTGTTTTGCAGCTCCGAATAAATACCTAAATTCAGAAGGGGGACTTGAAAGGGTTTTAATACTGTTTTTATTGCCGTTTTCGTTTGATGAGTTTCTCATATATGTATCGTTTGTTTTATCCCTTCGAACTTTATTTGTTTCTGTAGTCATACCTTTAAGAGTAATAAAACAGTATTGCGCAGTGATGCCAGGTCTCATGCTTTTGCATGAGATCTCATGTTTTTGAAAAATATCTCATGTTATCATTATTTCGTCGCAAAATCTCATGCTTTTTAGCTTATGGTGGTAAAAATAAATTATTCTTAAAAATTACTTGGAGATTCACTATAAACTGTACATAACAAAGTGTAAAGGAATTGGGCTAACGCCACAAGAAAGGTGTTGCCAAAAATTTACAACTGTGGCATCATTCGATTGTGTTTAATAATCGTAAATGGCAACATCGCGCCGTCTGACTGAGAGTTATGTGCAAATGCGCGGTTATTCCCCGTCCTTATCTGGAAATCGCCCGAAAGTGATAATCGACATCAACATTGGATTGCTAAGTACGTACTGGATACAATTGGTTTTACTTGTTTAATACTGTTAACAGAGAAATAAATTATACGTTATGGTGCTAAGTGATAGTGATACTAGTAGTATTAGTGAATCTGATCAAAACCTTCCCGGGCCTAGTTCTGCTAAGAAGAGAAAGGTATACAAACAACAATTTAGAAAAGACTGGGCGAAATTACCTGGGTTTCATTGGGTGGAATGTAGTAGGAAGGGAACATTGTATGCGTGGTAAGAAGTTTTGAATAATATTGTCGTAATATTTTTATAAGATTTTTTTTTTCAAATTTTTTTTTTCAAAACGGGTATTTGTTGTAGGTGTAAAATATGTAGATGCGACATTAACATAGGCGCAGGAAAAGTACAACTTTGTAAACATTTAGAATCTGGTAAACATCAAAAATCAGTTCAAAAAGCTCACGCAAGTAGTAATAGGCAACAAAATATAGCTGATATGTTTGCTGAAAGTACCAGTAAAATAAGCGTCAAAGAAAAGGCGAAAGAAGGTATTTTACGTACAGCAGGTTTTTTGGCTGAACATAATCTGCCAATGAATTTAATGGAACATTTTATTGATTACCTAAATGCTGTGTGTACAGATTCTGAAATAGCAAAACAAATGAAAGCAGGAAGAACCAAAATAACTAGGGTCATCAAAAAAGTGACAGGAGCCTCTCAAAAGGCGTATTTGATTGATCTCATGAAAAATAATAAATTCAGTATAATAGCTGACGAATCCACTGATATTTCATGCGTCAAACATTTGTGTTTAGTAGTTAGAATGTCTATTGACAATAAAGTAGAAGATAATTTTTTGAACCTGGTACCGGTAGTAGAAACCACAGGAGCTGCACTTTTTGAGGTGGTTATACATTTTTTTACAAAGCACAACATACCATATAAAACAAACTTTATTGGGTTTGCTTCTGACGGCGCCAGTAATATGGTGGGTATTAGAAATTCCTTAGTCAGTAGATTACAGGAAAACATACCAAGCATATTCACAGTAAAGTGTATTTGCCACAGCTTCCATCTTTGTGCTTCCTATGCATGCCAAAAACTGCTAGAAGAAGTTGAACAACTAACAAGGGAGGTAAATAGTATTAAAAATAAGTAATAAGATCAATTTATTTAAAAAAATTCTGAATACATTTTTAGGTTTACAACTATTTTGCAAATAGTCCAAAAAGAGTGGAAGAATTAAAAGAGTTTCAGGAATTTGTCAATGTTACTCCAGCTAAAATTCTTCACCCAAGCCAAACCCGTTGGCTTTCATTGGAGAGTGTAGTAAAAAGACTTTTAAACCAATATAATGCCCTAAAACTTTATTTTACTGATCAAGTTGCTAATAATATTACGCAAGCAGATAAAGTTTTAGAAAAACTGAATATGGAAGAAAATCGACTGTATCTGGAATTTTTATCTCACACTTTACCTATTTTTAATGATTTAAATAAATTGATGCAAAGTGAAAGCCCAAAAATTCACATTCTTTATAAAGAAGTATCAAAAGCTCTGAAAACAATTTTAGACTTTTATATAAAAGACGAGATCATTAGTTCTACAAGTATAGATAATTTAGACTTTAAAAATCCCAGACATTTTTTACAACTGGAAGATATTTATTTCTCAGCAGAAATAAATTCAAGCAATTTGGAAAAAAATAGACTAGGGAGAGTTAAACTAAATTGTTTGAATTTTTATATTGAAAGTGTTCAGCAAATTAGCACAAGATTTCCCCTTAAAGATTCTGTTTTTGAAAAGATGGAATTTATGGATCCGTTAAATCGCGAAAAATCAGATCTATTGGTCATGTTTCTAAATTATTTCCAAATTTACTTGATGTTGATATACAAACAATTGACAATGAATGGTGGGCACTAAGAAATTTTGAAATCGATTTTATGACCGCTTATCATGACATATGTGAATTTTGGAAATATATTGCATCAATAAAATCTCCAGATAATAGTCGACCACGTTTTCCAAACCTAACAAAATTTGTTTTTAATTTACTTACTTTGCCAGTTTCAAGTGCAAATGTGGAAAGAATATTTTCTGCTGTAAATATAAATAAAACTAAGCAAAGAAATAGATTAAAAACTTCTACCGTCGCAGCAATACTCCATACAAAAGGTCTGGTAAATAAAAATAATTCTGTATGTTCAAATTTCCCCATATCAAAAGAAATGATCAGAAACCTTAACCAACATATATATGATTCAGACTCTGATTAACATTTTTTTTTTTATTTTACAAGGATTTTACTTTAACAGATGATTAACTTTTTAAGTACTTTTATGTTTTTGTTCCTTTTAGTCTTTGAATAATTTTTTTTAATACTATTTTAACTGTGTTTTAATAATTTCATCTTATTAATGTGCTAAATTTAGCAATTCCTTTCTAAATTGCTTTTCCAATAGATTCAAAGCTTGTACCAAAATCTACAATGTTGTCATTCTTGAAGTTACAGCGACCATCGCGCCATCTCATGCTTTTTTTTTCAATCTCATGTTTTCTCGAAATATTTCTCATGCAATATTTCTGTGGGACCTGGCAACACTGGTATTGCGTTAAGTTTATTTTCGGATGACGTTGCCGAAGAACAAGCGAGAACTTTGGAAAAAATACGAGAATAAACGCGAATTAGTAACGAGAATTTACTAAAAACGGTCTGAAACTTTGCAAAGTTCTCAAATTTTACAGAACTTTTCCAGTATTTTGAAAATTTTCGATAATGTGCAATATGGAAAATAGTATCTGTAACAGTTTCAATAATCGAAAGAACAAGTAAAAAAATATAGTTACTTTTGCAATGCTTTTTTGTACGTCGTTGTACCGAATTCAGTATTCAGGATAGTTTAATTGTCTTTTTCTTCACTGACCTTAAAAGTATGCATATGTATTTTTATTTTTCCAAACATCACCATTGGTACATTTTGAATTTGAACTCCAAACACATATTACTGCGGCCATAAACCAAATTATCGCCGCATGTAGTTTGAAAGAACAAAACTTAACGCAATATTACAGGAATTTTTCTTGTTTAACGAATCCAACAGCACTGTTTAAAAGAACGTATTTCTGGATTTCCTCAAATATTGTAAATGGATTCACAAGATAGGTTATATTGTTATTATATGTTACGCAGCGCAAACGTCGGAATGTTTGTTCAGTTTGTTATGATTATACTGAAATTTACATTATGATATTTGTATTTATATTGGGCACTGCAACAATTATCTGCTATAGGTAAGTACATACATATTTAGATAAATACAGGGTTGTTCCTTGTTACTTATATATTTGACATGTACTCTAGGGAGTTTGTTAAGAGTTATAACTAAACTTTTTATATCTTTTTACTTTTTATAATCACTGCATATTACTACAAACAAACAAATTATTATTAGAAAGCGAATATTTTTATTAAAACTTTTTTTAATGGTTTACCCTATATAATAGAAACATTTAAGCTACTAATTAATTATCACCCTGTTCCAAGTTTGAGCTTGAACTTGAAAAATATTATGTAAACATTCAACATCAATTATAAACAATGCAAGCGAACAGCCCAGGCAACTATGAACCTTAAGCTACAATGGTTTGCAGATTTTATGACATAGATAGTCAAGCGGACAATCGCTAGGCTTTTGTCTCTCACCTCTTCCGCTCTCACATACTGCAGTCCACAGGGACATGGTAGGGGTTCTAACCATTTCCTAATCTTCGAACCCAACTCGGGAAGTACAGTTTACAGATACGTACTTCTGGGGAGAGGCCCGCCTAAAAAGTACTAAAGTGGAATCTACGATAGATCTCCCAAAATTGAAGTGATTTTTAAAGTTAAATAGTTATAGTGCCTTAAAGTGCTGAGTGAAATTAAGATGAACTAAGAACCTTAAATAATTATCTCATGAAATAACCAAACCTAACCATAAATTAAAACACAACACCGCTCTTAAAGAAATTTATTATAATACAGGGGCCTATAAACAATTCAAATTAAGCATCAACTGAAAAGCCATGCATTTTTTATTAATCGGGTATAATGTAAACTCATTAATTCTTGGACCAATAGACGTTGTTATTGTTTTATCGAAGTGTCTTCTTTATTATTTCTTCTCACCTGGCGTAGATCGATCCATGATCTTAGCTATATAACCTGCACGCCAACTAAGGCGTTGCGTCACAGGTTACCAATGTGATTCTCTCAATGGTAAAGAGGATCGTATTGTATATTCTGTCTAGTTGGTTCTATTTTTCACAGGTGTGGTGGGTTAGACTGCTGTTACAATGCCGCTATTTTTCTGGGTTTCAGTTATGATGGTACCTAAAAGAAAAAGTGATATTTGGCATTTTTTGAGGGACGATCAGATGGACCTGCAATATGCCGTTTTTGCGCCAAAAAGATTAAAACATCGAGGAGCATAATCTCTGATTTGCAAGGCCATCTAAAGAACATCCATCGTAACTCGATTGAATCCTCAGCTGTTGCTGCAAGAGCAAGTATATTTTCCCCAGAATTCTCATTTTCGTCTACTTCTACCACAATAGAACCAATAACATCAACGTCGGCGCAGTCTGATAGATTTGTTGAATTTGGCACCATTATTAAGTACCAAAAATGGAGCTTCCATAAAAATTGCACTCATCAGACTCATCTATAACTCAGCCAAAAATCAAGACATATTTTCATAAATAGATTCTTCTCCTACAGGGGTGAAAGTCACGAAGGCAGAAGAGATGCGATCGTTTTCATCATCTGCAAGGATTATCAACATCTATCTATTGAAGGCAACGAAAGATTTAAGGAGTCATTAAAATATACTGTTCTTCATTACAAATTTCCGCATAGATCCACGATTAGTCGCTTGTTAGATAACAACGTTGAACCCTGTCAAATATTTACAAATAAAAATTATCCAAGTTGGATTATCTAACAGTTACCACCGACATTTGGACGGATGCTATCCAAGCCAGGAGCTTTTTAGGAATAACTGTTCACTATTCAGAGAACTATAAAATAAAATATGCGACTTTAGGAGTAGAACAATTAGATGAGAGAAACACGGGACCTTATTTAGCGGATATATTGCTAAAAAAGGTTCGGGAGATGATAAGAAACAAGTTACTGCCGTGGTCACTGAAACTGCTACTTCAACTGCAACAAAAACATCACTAGTGATACTCGTCAAGACTCAAGTTTTTCTGTGTCTAAGAACGTCAGAATGCGAATTTTCAATAAAACCCTTAGAAATATGGGAACAACATCAACATATTCAGTATTATCAAAACTTGCCTCTTGTAACTACTTCAGTGCCATCAGAACGGCTCTTTTCTAAACGGGGACAAACTTTGAATCAACAACGAAATCGGCTAAATGGAAAAAATGTAGCTAAATTAATTTCCTTCAAAGTTAAGCTATAAACTCTTGAGATTTGAGATAAGGTCTGATTAACATTATTTAAAGCATATTATACTATTTAATTTTTTTTTGGTTACTCTTTTCAAACGTTGTTAAGTTTGTATTTTTTAAGCGTAAATGCTTCAAGCCCCTCACAACCCAGAACTGAAATTTATGTTATTTGAAAATGTTTAGTAGGTCTTTTCATCTAAGAAATTAGGTTACATTTAATTAATATATAATGTTTTATTTTATATTTAAAATATAATAAGTCGTGTTTGAAATAACACTCTTTTTTAATACGTATTTATTATGACATTTTTCAATGGTTTATGAATGTCCGTATTGAATATTGGGTCTAATTTTGATATAAAATAATGCTTAAATATCGAGGTCTTGATTCCAATGTTTTTATGACATCGATATTATTTGCCGTGGGTGTTTAGGATGGACGGAGGCCGTAGTAGCTCCGTGCTCCTGTTTCTGATGAAGAGCACCATCTCCGTCTTCCTCCTCCTGAACTGCAATATCCATAGCCGCAAAAGAGATTGTTCGCAGGGATACTGAGGACAAGACTATTCAATTAGATAAGCACTACTGGCCTTGAAAAGTAATAAACTTACAGCCAGATCAGTACTAGAATGCCATAATTCACTGGAGGATACCGCCAGCAAAAACAGAATTTCTGTGTGCTGGGTTAAAGAACATGCACAGTGCGAAGGTAACAAATCAGCCGATATATTGAGTAGAAAGGCAGCCGGTTCAAACAATATGGGAGCCGGTCCTTCAAACCTACCTATCGCGACGACCATACATATGATAAAAAAGATCACCCATGGAGACTTTATGGCAAGATGGTACGAAACAACTAGTTACGACAGTTGTCGGCTGGCCAGGGAGCTATTAAGCTACCCTAATGAGTCTGCAGCAAAAGCATACCTGTATATTTCAAGGAAGACCCTACGACTCATGGCGGGGATTCTGACTGGACACTGCCAGCTAAGGAAATATCTCCACAAAATGAGATTATGCGAGACACCTCTATGCAGAGGCTGTGAACAGAAGGACGAATCAGTAGAGCATCTGCTCTGCGATTGCGACGCTGATTCGGAACTAAAGGAATCCATTTTGGAGCCTAAATTGATTGGTTGACCTAGGGAGGACGCACAGTGGGTCCAATAGGGCCTAAGTGCCGTGGCCTTTCAAGGCCACCCTCTCACCATTTCTAGCTTCCAGATTCCAGATTATTTGCCGTTGTCCATCGATGAAAATATTGATGCGCATACCTAGCATATACTCCAGTCAGTATCATGAAGCAGCACCCTCTGGACTAGAAGATCGTGAAAATAAGAAAAGCATCAGTAGCCAATATGGCTAACCCCAGTTGGGACCGAAACCAAATATTGTAAAGGGTATATTTCGATTGTGCAATATAAAATATGTTTAAATTGTGAAATTTGTGCATTTGCAGTGAACAATTTGTTCAAACCAAGTAATTTATTGTGTTAATGGCAAGACCATTGCTTTTTGTTCGTGAAAATACACTATACTACACTACATTACATTCCTATTTTTTTACATAATACAATTAAATACTTGTATCTTATAGTTAGGGACTGATTGCTCTGGAGCTGATAATATCTAGTAATATCTAAAATAACCTAAATTTTAATATTAACACACTGTCTGTCTGAAGTTAACAAACAAGCCCTTAAACTTTTTATTTTGTTGCTTTATAATACTAATTCCTACTTACCTATTTACTTTGACTGCCTTTTGACATATAATTAGTTTTAGGCAACAACAGATATTTTTTAGGCTACAGCCGGACAAGATCAAAGGTTTGATTTTAATACCTCAGTTTTACTACACACTTTTTATTTTAGCTTTATTGAATATTGATTAAGGATTGTAGATGGTTTTAGGTATGTTCTGTAATAATTAAAGTGTATTTAAGCTTTGTTTTAAGTTCAGTCATTTAGTTGAGAACATTGAATTTGAAATAATTGTGTGTAATAGTGTCGAATGAATTGAAAACATGACCTTAACCTGCTGTGTTCCCAAATGTAGAAAGGTGTAATTTTTTTCATTTTCAAAAGAAAGTTAATTGAGATAGCAGTGGATAAACTCAATTAAGAGGAAAGAATTATTTGTTTCAACCAAGAATACTGGGGTATCCTATATCTTATAATTGTTAAAGTACTTTTTAAAATAATTATTATATTCCTTTCTAACTAAAACGGAGTTTTATCCACAATACCGAAACAGAATTATTGCACTCGACGCGCGTTTCGCTAACCATGTTAGCATCATCAGGAGATGATTAAAACTCAATTATGATGCTAACATGGTTAGCGAAACGCGCGTCGAGTGCAATAATTCTGTTTCGGTATTGTGGATAAAACTCCGTTTTAGTGCATGTTGCCGAAGGTTCCAAACCCCAACATAGATATTCCTTTCTGTGATGGGCATGGCTCCCAAACGATGTCTTGTTTTTATTTTGGTAAATAACATGTAATTAACTATTTAAATGTATTTTTTGATGTCAAAAAGTAACAAAAGTAGTTTATATATAAATTAATACGCCTTCCATTGGCAGAACCTGTTCCCTACCCGCGACGCCATTTTAGATTTAGATATCAGGCAGTCTAGTTCAGAGGATCTTGCATGAGGGCTTTTTTCAGACTTAAGTCCAGATAAGTATATCTGGGCTCATGTTTAGCGATCTAGGCCAGTCGATGAATAGCGTTGCGATGTTGAACGACTATAAAGTAAAAATCATATCTTGTACGTCGTCAATATTTGAATTTAATTGTTGATTTACTGAAAACTTCTAGTCACAAATAAAATTCACTAGAAAACCAATGAGATAAACAAGCAGTTTTCCAAGAACAAACGAGATAATTCTCGAGAACAAGCGACGATGGTTACCAAGGGTGGACCATAATCTAGAATTTTTTTTTAAATTTGCCGGAGAACAAAGAAGAAAGTTCTCTGACTAACAACACTATAGATACTGTAACTATTCAGGTAATCTCATATTTTTTATTGGAGAAGTTATTATTCGATATTAGTGTAAAAATTAAAATGCATTGTTGGCTTCTAAGCTATTTATTAATTAAATTGTAGTATGTTAAGGGAGGAAATAATATGCCATTCAGTAGGGCCTTTGCGGAAATCAGCAAGGATTCCTTACGGACCCTTACCGATTTTATTTCTAATATATGTGGATATTAAGTTCATATCTGAATTCAAATTATACCCTGACAGTACCAGCAACGCCTAAATCTAATAAAATAACTGAGCCCACTAGTAAAAACATTGGCTGATTGATATTAAGATGCAATTATTCAAGTAATTTGGTATAGTTAAGGTATTAAAGGCATTGGCGAAACTGTCCATCTATCACCTCTTATGGAAAGTGCCTAGCCCGACACAAATTTTTGGCATATTTTGGCTAAGGAATCTAGTGTTATAGTTAAAATGTGGTCCATGTTTTTGTAACTCTCTCGTATATATCGATATTTACAGGCACTTACTAATGGCAGTTATTCGAGTTTAGATGAGATAAATTTCGTGAAAATTCTGTATTTGGTACAACTTTGCGACAAGCTACGAGACATTGAAACCGCAGAATACTTTGGAAATTCCATGAAAGCAAAACATCACAATTTAATACTTCGTTTCTATTGCCAAGATTATGAAGGTCCTTCAGATGCTTAACGGCCCCTCAACATTTATACTAAATGGATATTACGTGTAGAAACGTAAATCTACATTGATAAGGGTAACTAATCTACAAGCGAATTAAACAATATGCCTTGGGAGAAGCCCTTGAGACGTCCTTATAAGATCTTTGGATGAGTTAATTGACTGAATGTATCTCTATATATGCCTTGTTATTTACAGGCAAGTTAGAGGGGCCTAGTGAAATAATATAAACAGAAGCTATTAATACCGGATAGGGCAATTTAGCAACCACACAGAGGAAAATGCTCATTTTGTTTTCTTATTAAAAAGTCAATTTCTTTCTGATATTATTGTCTGCACACTTAAGTGTCATACTGTCAACCTGCGAGAGATTTAGTTTATGTTTTATTTCGTTCTAGCATGGCTAAATCATAGGCGCCGCGCCGGCGTCGTAAGGAAGTGGACTATTCACAAGACGTTATAATACATTAAAGCAGCAGTATAATTAGGGAGTAGTTCCTATGAAATAAACAATTAATATAAAAGCAAGCAAGACTGTGGCAGAAGAAATTGCAATCACCGAAATATATTAGGCAAAGGGGGAATTCACCTCCATCGCCAGATTTTATATTTAATTTTAGTGCAAGATTATTACCATCCATCCAATCCATTAATATATTAATTGGTTTGGTTAACTGGCTTTTCGTGATTGCTACTGCTCGTTCATAACACAATCATTGGGACAATATTTACCCTTTAAAAATGTTATTTATTACTTAACAAAATAATATACAATCAAAGTAGCAAGTAAAAACACTTTTCCCTTTCTGTTTAGCAAATTTTTAGAACCAGAAACTGGCAAGCAAGAGTTTCCAAACTGACATAAAAACACCTAATATAAAAGGACATCATAACCGTTCGAGAGATGGGAAGCAAGCGACTGGAAAATAAGAGAAAGAAATTTGAAGCTTTTCCTGGAAAACTGGATGTCATTTTCCGGTGTATCACGTCTCCCGGCGGGGAGAAAGATATTCGCGTTAGTAACGGAAAATTTGGTCCTCGTGAAAATTCGGAAGCGAAAATTAAGGAGAGATATGACCTCATTTAAGGGCATTTGATTTTTATTTAATGAATCTTTAACGTTTTCTTCTTTTTGGTTTACGAAGCCGAGATTTGGTTTAAACAGACGAAAAATTATCGAACAGAAAAAGCAGACGAGCTTGGAAAGAGTCAAGCTGCTAAGACTTCTCAATAATAGTTGAACTTAGTTATTTTTAATGGTATTTGGAAGGGTGTTATATAATTTTGTTTTGATGCATTAGCCTATGGTTAGAGCAAATCTGTCATATGCAGCACTGACTCGATATATTCGCCAATGAGGCAAGAGAAGTCTCCTCCCGCCCCCCCCTTTCACCCCTTCATTCCAATGCTACATCTCGTCTCGATTCATATCTTACTAGAATCCTGATGTTTCTTTCAGAGTGTTTTAACTCAAAGCAACTCTCGTATTTTGATGGGAGAACAGGAATTTGTCCATAAAATCAGATAGGTCATTTTTAATTTTTCAAAACTTTATTTCAAATAGGGAAAAGTATATAATTGAGTACTTTAGGCACACATATTGGAAATAAGGTAAATTCAGCATTTTAATTAGTGTATTAAAGAAGATTTTAGAGTAAGTTGAGTAAAAATCTTGTAATTTTGCTCTATTTATATTAATTATTTTTTAACCAGTAACATTGGTCATATTTTTATGAAAGACTTTGTGAACATCAACCTTGTAAAGTAAATATCTGAGTCTCGCCTTGATTACAATGCTACATCTCGTCTCGACTCATCTCCTGCTTGATTTTTTCAAACTCGTATTCTGATGGGAGAACAGCAATTTGTCCATAAAATCAGATAGGGTATTTTTAATTTTTCAACACTTTATTTCAAATGGGAAAAAATGTATAATTGAGTACTTTAGGTACACATATTGGAAATTAGGTAAATCAGTCTTGTGAAGTAAAGATCTGTCTCGCCTTGTCTCATGGTCATGGATAAATCTTTGAGTCTCGCCTTGATTACAATGCTCCATCTCGTCTCGATTCACCTCTTACTACAAATCTCGTACTTTGATGGGAGACCAGCAATTGGGCCATAAGATCATCAGTCCATTTTCAATTTTTCAAAACTTTATTTCAAATCGGAAAAGGTGTATAATTGAGTGCCTTATGCACACATATTGAAAATAAGGTAAATTCGACTTTTTTATTAGTGTATTTAAGAAGGTATTCGTTAAGGTCAAGTAAAAGCCTTGTAATTTTGCCATATTTATATTAATTATTTTATTTATTTACTAATAACATCGCTCATATCTTTGAGTAAGACTTTGTGAACATCAGTCTTGTGAAGTAAAGATCTGTCTCGTTTCGTCTCATGGTCATGGAAAAACCTTTGAGTTTCGCCTTGAATGCAATGCTACATCTCGTCTCGATTCATCTCTTAGTAGAGTCCTGATGATTTTTTCAGACTTTTTTGACCCAATGCGAGTCTCGTATTTTGATGGGAGAACAGCAATTTGTCCGTAAAAGGCAATTTTTAATTTTTCAAAACTTTAGTTCAAATAGGAAAATCACAAAACAGCACTGAGGACGATAAGGGGCCTCAAGGCCCGGCATGGCATGCGGGGAGGCCCTAGCTCCACCTTTGACCTTGTTAAAATTCCTAATTGCTGAAAATAAATCTAAATATCTAACATAACTAACATTTATAAAAAGAAGAGAAAAAGTACTCAAAATCAAATCAATGTATCTATGGTTTTTCTTACAATTTAGCACCAAGGATAAAATTCCGGTGCCTATTGATTTTATTGCTTGCCACATTGGCATTGCGGGGGAAGGCAAGACACTGCAAAACAAGTGAGATAGTTTAAATAAAAAAATAATAATAATAATAATAATAAGTATAATTACCCAGACGACGCATGAAATGGACACCGTCTATGAATGAATCAATAATACGTATCTATTTTAGGGTAACACAGTTAGGACGAGAGACCATCGGCTATCGACAAGGACTGCATACTGAATTCTGCAGAGATTATCCAGAGCTTCATGTAACAGAGCAGAGAGTGGTAGATCAATATCGTGTTATCATCAGAACCAATCTAGTCCCAGCTGCGAGACTTAACACCATCAAACAAGAAGTAGAACGCGAACTGCTAAACCTGCACAACAACTACGAAGATAATGAGTATCATGATGATGATGAGAATGAGGATCACGATAATAACAAGAATGGTGACCAGGACGGAGACGCTGGACATGTGGGTGGGACGCCTGAGGTTGCAGAGCAACAGCTGAACGGTGGGGAACATGATTTAAATAGAGATAATGTGAACACCGAAGGATTATTCGAAACACTTCTCTCAGAGATGAGAAAGCTAATTGTGGAGTACAATGGCACCAACCCATTAAGTAGACCACCATTACCTAGAGTGAACCCCTCAAAGAGACTAGGAATCGCCCTTTCTATTATGAACAACCGAATTCTGCCAAACTATATCACCCAGGCGAACACGTTGGAACACTTCCATATTTTAATCTACTGCGCTGGAAGAGCCATTGCCTGAATCCTGGGAACCAAGGTACCAACAAAGGAAACGACGCAAATAGTGGACGAACCACATACACCTCATTGGGAAAGAAGATTGAATGCTAGGATTGATGGCATACGAAGAGATATAGGAAGGCATAAAGAGTACATCTATGGAGTAAGGTCCCATAGGCTGGAAACTTGGGTTCGTCCAATCATGACTCGATATCGAATCCATGCTCGTTATGACACAGAAAACCAAACACACCAGCAATGTCTTGACCCTTTAAAATAAAAATTATCTGTATTTTCAGGCCGTTTAAAGAGATACAAATCGAGTAATAAAAGAAAACGAGATAATGTCATATTTCAACGATCAGAAAAAAAAAACATTCTACAGAGCGTTAAATACGAGGGCTAGAGAATCGAACATCAAATTGCCTAGCAGTGACGATGTTGAACAATTTTAGAGAGAACAGTTGGGAACACCGACCCAGTGTAACGCTGAAGCAGGCTGGATTGCGATGGAGCGCCGTACCTCCCAGGAATACGACCAAATGCTTGACAAGCCGTTTACGAAAACAAAAGTTACAAACGTCATCAGAGATACCCTATAACTGGATGGCACCTGGCCCAGATGGAATACAGAACTACTGGCTCAAGAAACACCAATGCACCCACGAAAAATTCACAAATTTAATTAATGACATAATCGCCAATCCTGAAAATATGCCACGCTTTCTATTTCATAGTGTCACATACCTTCTATCAAAGGACCCTGAAAATACGGAGGATCCATCCAAGTACAGACCAATCACGTGTCTCCCAATGATGTACAAAGCGATAACAACCTGCTTAGCTCATCGGCTCTATGCCCACTGTGAGCGAAACAAGATCATAGCTGACCAACAGAATGGATGCGCTAAGGGTTCAATGGGGTGGAAAGAACAACTCATAATTGACTCTGTTCTCTGTAACCAGGCATTTCCCAAGCGTAGAAATTTGTACTTAGCTTACATCGATTATAAAAAGGCTTACGACTCTGTGCCTCATGAGGCTACTAAAGATTCTTTAAATATCTAAGACTGATGCTAACATTGTTAACTTTTTAAGGCATGCCATGACATCTTGGCAAACGAAAATATATCTTAATGAAGCCGGGATTACCACCGAAAACATACCCATAAAAAGAGGTATATTTCAGCCCGCTATGGTTCTGTATTGCGATGAACCCTCTATCCCACCAGCTGAATTCTACTTCTTAGGGATACAATATCAAAAACAACATCGAAGCAGGAGAGAAGTTTAATCATTTGCTCTATATGGATGACCTAAACCTTATAGGAGCTACCAAAAACCAGCTGGAGCAAATATTGAAGATTGTAGAACAATTCTCCATGGATATTGGAATGCACTTTGGACTGGAAAAGTGCCGTATAGTGAACATCGTACGAGGTAAAGTCTATCCAGTATATCACTCTGAACTTAGGGACGGTCAGAACATCGAGGCAATGAAGGAAGATGAATTTTACAAATACCTCGGAATGAAACAAATAATGCGCATAGCCCATGGCGAATGAAGGCTGAATTAATAGAAGAATTTACTAGAAGGATAAAACGTTTTGCAAAAACTCAACTTAGCAGCAAAAATCTCTGCAAAGCTATCAATACTTATGCCGTCTCAGTTCTTGGATACTCGTTTGGATTGGTAGCATGGACCGACACTGACATTGAAAATCTCCAGCGGAAAACAAGAACCTTACTTACAAGAGTACACAAACACCATCCGAGAAGTGCAGTGGAGTGAACAACCTTGCCAAGACATCTAGGTGGAAGGGTCTAGCGGATCTACGTAATCAATTGGATCGGCAAATAAATAATTTGCGCAATTATTTTCACAGGAAAGCGAATTCCTCAGAAGTTCAAAAGGCAGTTTGTAACGCAGATGACTCTACACCACTCCTTTTAAAAGAGCACCAGGTTCAAGACCGCCATCATACTGACTTTGAGAAAATACGAGTGTGGAAGGAAAAGCCCTTACATGGGAGGCATGCGAATGAGGCTACCCAGGATCACGTCGACAATACAGCGTCGAACTATTGATTAGTTTCAGGACAAATATTCCCCGAAACCGAGGGCTTTCTGCTGACTATTCAAGATCAATCAAGTGATTCCCACCAGAAACTATCTCAAGTACATAATTGGAGATGCTTCGGTGGCGGATGTTCGCAGCAACAGAATGTAAAGTCAGGCATGATGTAGTTGCGAAGATAATCCATCAGGAACTAGCAGATAAGCTGTTGCTGCTGCAGACGGAAAAGGTAAATTACTATAAATACACTCCCGAACCTGTTTTAGAAAGAATCAACGATAAGATCTACTGGGACCATACTGTGCTTACTGACCAATCGGCGACCCACAATAGACGGGACATTATTCTCGTAGATAAGCGGGCCAAGGAAGCCACGCTGATCGACATCGCCAAATATCGAGATTTACAAGAGAAAATCCGGCAACAATGGGAAATGGAGAGAGTAAGAACGGTACCAATCATTGTGTAATCAACAGGACTCATTCCAAAGTATCTATTAATAAACATCAAGGAACTCAGATTAAGCGAACATCTCTTCAAATTGATGCAGAAAGCAGTACTTCCTGTCCGAAAATTTGTAGGAAATCCATAGATGCCACCAAGAACCCGATAACATGGAAAGGGTTTCCTCAGAGCTTAATCCTTTTGATATCCGAGATATCTGGGATAAGTGAATGTTCCCATTAGAGGAAGTGCAAATGCGGTATGGCTAAATCATAATAATAATAATAATAATAATAATAATAATAATAATAATAATAAT